>JAXIVJ010004839.1:0-79209 GCA_036785665.1 Chirona hameri
TGAATTGTTCACAGTAAATCTAAAGTCTATCTTACGTTAAGTATTTCGTTCAAAGTCAAAGTTAAAATAAAACACGAGACCCATACATACACAATATATTTCATACACACACACAGAGCAGAATACTTGTACAGTGTCAGAGTTGATGGAGCCGTGGGGTGCCGTCATTGCAACAGCGGGAGACTGTTGCCAGTCTCCCTAGCTCCGGCGCCTCGGCGAGAACTGGTTGTGGGGTGTGTTTAGATGGGCGAAAAGTCCTGAATAATAAAAAACCCAGCGTCTAAGGCAAAGGGGAAAAACCTGCGCGGTGGGCCAGAAATGCGCAGGGTAAAAACCCCTGTTATATTTGTTTAGCTAAACGTGTTTGGTAGAAATAATCTAAGAGGGGACCTATCAATACAAGATAACTATCACCTAACAGTGTAAACAAGTTTGACGGGGTGGATACTGCACCGCAGTGCAGCGGACACCGCAACGCAGCTCAGTGGAGTGGGCACCGCACCGCAGCGCAGCGGCCACCACACCGCAGCGCTGCATCGGGATCTATTATAAGGGACGGGTGTTCATTAATCCGCCGCCAACGCAAAACCGCCCATCAACCATCGGCGTCCCATCGCAGGAGCCCCCCGCCAAATCAGCCACGCCACGAACAGCCCCGCACAGAACCATTCGCCGGAACAGCCCCGCACAGAACCATTCGCCGCGCTACTGATCCAGCAGGGGGCCCCGCAACAAGACACCGGCAGCCAACACGCGGCCCCACGTCGGCATTAACATGATTTGAGGAGGGTTGGGAGGAGCGTTACGTTAAGAAATGAACAACGAATTCCAATGGGACCTTTCGTTGGGCGACCAATTGGCAGGGAATCATTCCGCCGTCAACGCAAAACCGCTCATCAACCATCGGCGTCCCATCGCAGAAATCCCCCGCCAAATCAGCCACGCAACGAACAGCCAAACACTAAACCATTCGCCGCGCTGCCAATCCAGCAGGGGGCCCCCGCAACAAGACACCGGCAGCCAACACGCAACCCCACGTCGGCAGCAACCTGATTTAGCGACCAATTTGACAGGGAATCATGCCGCCGCCAACGCAAAACCGCTCATCTACCATCGGCGTCCCATCGCAGAAATCCCCCGCCAAATCAGCCACGTCACGAACAGCCAAAGCACTAAACCATTCGCCGCGCGGCCGAGATCCAGCAGGGGGCCCCCGCAACAACACACCGGCAGCTGACACGCAACCCCACGTCGGCAGCAACTTGATTTGGGCGACCAATTTGGCAGGGAATCATGCCTCCGCCAACGCAAAACCGCTCATCTACCATCGGCGTCCCATCGCAGAAATCCCCCGCCAAATCAGCCACGTCACGAACAGCCAAACACTAAACCATTCGCCGCGCGGCCGAGATCCAGCAGGGGGCCCCCGCAACAAGACACCGGCAGCCAACACGCAGCCCCACGTCGGCATCAACATGATTTGAGGAGGGTTGGGAGGAGCGTTACGTTAAGAAATGAACAACGAATTCCAATGGAACCTTTCGTTGGGCGACCGATTGTCAGGGAATCATGCCGCCGCCAACGCAAAACCGCCCATCAACCATCGGCGTCCCATCGCGGAAATCCCCCGCCAAATCAGCCACGCAACGAACAGCCTCGCTCAAAACCATTCGCCGCGGCTACCGATCCAGCAGGGGGGCCCCGCAACAAGACACCGGCAGCCAACACGCAACTCCCGCGTCAGCAGCAACCTGATTTGACAGTTAGTCGGGAAGTTATTTCTGACTGGTTTGGCAGGGAATCATGCCGCCGCCAACGAAAAACCACACATCAACCATCGGCGTCCCATCGCAGAAATCCCCCGCCAAATCAGCCACGCAACGAACAGCCAAGCCATAACCATTCGCCGCGCTACCAATCCAGCAGGGGGCCCCCGCAACAAGACACCGGCAGCCAACACGCAACCCCACGTCGGCAGCAACCTGATTTAGCGACCAATTTGACAGGGAATCATGCCGCCGCCAACGCAAAACCGCTCATCTACCATCGGCGTCCCATCTCAGAAATCCCCCGCCAAATCAGCCACGTCACGAACAGCGCCGGCCATTCGCCGCGCAGCCGAGATCCAGCAGGGGGCCCCCGAAACAAGACACCGGCAGCCAACAGGCAACTCCCACGTCAGCAGCAGCACAATTTAACGGTTAGTCAGAAACAACGGAATGAAGTATTTGTTGGAGGTGATTTATTGTTTCTTGTTGAACCGTCTCAAATTGCGGCGGTAGCGGTTACTTTCAGAGGGGCTGGGGGGAGGGGCTACGAGGGAGCTGGGAAGGAGGGTGGGGGAGGGGAGGGATGGCAGGGAGAGGGTGAGGGACTGACTGTCTTCAGAGAGAGGAGGAGGGTGGGAGTTTGGGAGTTGGCGGGTGACGGCTCTGATCATAGAGGCGTCAGAGTCCTCAGAGGACTCAGAGGACTCGAGCGGGGACTCCGCCAGAGATTCGGCGGGGTGGGAGTGGGTGCCGCTGGGGCAATGCCAGAGTCCAGAAGGGACTCGGCGATGCTAGAGTCCAGAAGGGACAGAAGGGACTCGGTCTGCTCTGCCGTCAGTGGGGGTGTGCACTGCCGCCGCTGTGACGGGGCAGGCGGTGGCACCGGTGGGGTGGACCCACTTGAGGTCCGACGGGGGGGGCGCGGGTGGGGTTCGGTGGGATGGGGGCAGCGGGGGCCAGACGCTGGGGGCCAGCGCTGGGATGGGAGGTGGGGTGGGGGGACCGCCTTGCGGGCCCGGGTCTGCTCGGCGGCTATCGCTCGGGCAGGGCAGTCACGGGACCATGCGGGGTGGGCGGCCCCGCACGACACGCAGCGAGTGGCTGCGGTGTCGCCACCGACACATTGGGCTGTGTCGTGCGTCTCGGCGCACTTCCCGCAGATGGACTGGCGGGCGTGGCACTGACGCTGGTGGTGGCCAAACCGCCAGCAGGCTCTGCACTGCAGTGGCCCTTGGGTCCACTCCTTGACTGTGACTACTATGTAGCCACAGTAGATGCGTTCCGGGAGCTGTAAGCCCCGGAAACGCAGCCGGACCATGGGGTTGGGGCCTGGTCGCTTAGACCGCATCCGGACCACTTCTGTCACCCCCTGAGTCACTAGCTCCTGGAGGAGCACGGTCTCAGTCAGATTGCTGACTTCGGGGCACAGGATGAATCCCTGGCAGGAATTCATGTGGTCGGGGGCCGTCACCTCACAAGCCTTGTCCATGAAAGACGGGATGGCTAGGAGGGTGGCAGTCTGCTGGCCAGACAGGGTCTGAACCAGCAGAGCGCCGGAACGGATGGAGCGCGCGCTGGCCACCTCTCCGCAGAGGGCGACCAGTTGGCGGCGCACCGCGAACGGGTTGGAGTGCCTCATGGTCACTCCGTCCTTCCTCTGAATGAGGAGGAGAGCAGGCCCGTCGGGTGGCGAGGTGTTGGGGGGGGGAGCCAAACGCCGGGTCGGTCCAGGCGAGGCTCCTGAGGGGAGCCGGGGGGTCCAGGAGGACCGTCCGGGGGGGGGCAGACCCCTGAAGGGGGTCGGGTGGATTCTGAGGGAAGCCGGGGGGTGGCCGCGCGCCGGGACGGGAGGGGAGAGACTCCTGAAGGGGGTCGGGCGGGAGGGTCGCCATGAGGGGACGGAGGGGTGGGGAAGTCGCCATGAGGGGACGGAGTGGCGGGGGGGTCGCCATGACCGGAGGAGGGAGGGGAAAGTTCAATGAATAACCTAAGTTACGTTAACGTGGCACACACGGCAGAACGTGTTGCCAGCTGCAATTAATCTAAAGAATGAAGCGGGTTCTCTACCTTGCAAATTATGGAAATTACGTTACCTACTTAAAAATATCTAAGGGCTACCTATCTAAGGGTCTAACGACCCTGCCACAAGCACGTGGACAGGGTCCCGCACCCGGAAGCGGTGGAGAGCTGGAGAAGGCTGGCTAGAAGGCGTCCGTAGGTCCGATGTCGATGAAAGGATGTTTTTTTTTTTGCACCTCAAGTGGACGTGCCGGGCGCGCACCGCCACCTGTGGCCGGTGCGCAGGCGCCCACGGAATGGACGGGTGCGTGCGCGCAGCACGCTGCGCACCCCATCCTTTCATCTGGGACGCCGATGGTAGATGTGCGGTTTTGCGTTGGCGGCGGCATGATTCCCTGCCAAACCAGTCAAAAATAACTTTCTGACTAACTGTTAAATCATGTTGCTGCTGACGTGGGAGTTGCGTGTTGGCTGCCGGTGTCTTGTTGCGGGGGCCCCCTGCTGGATCTCGGCCGCGCGGCGAAATTCGTCGCGTGGCTGATTTGGCGGGGGATTTCTGCGATGGGACGCTGATGGTAGATGTGCGGTTTTGCGTTGGCGGCGGCATGATTCCCTGCCAAATCAGTCGCACAACGAAAGGTTCCATTGGAATTCGTTGTTCATTTCTTAACGTAATGTTCCTCCCAACCCTCCTCTCCCCTCTACTCCGGTCATTCAAACCTCTGCCAAATTGAAAATTCTCGGCGTCATTGTGGACCCGGTCCTGTCATGGGACGCACACATCTCACATGTAGCTAAAAAATGTAACGGAATTCTTATCTCGCTCTACAGGTTCCGACACTATTTTACGAAGGATACACTCAAAATCATTATCCAGGCGTACGTGTTTCCGCACATCACGTACTGCCTCTGCGTGTGGGGTGGGACGGCCAAGGGTCAGTTACACAAAATTTAAAAGCTCATCAACTTCTCGGCCAGAATTGTCACCGGTGTTAAGAAACACCAACACATCACCCCGGCTCTAAATTCTCTTGATTGGCCAAAAATCGATACCCTTGTGGCGCGCCGTGACGTCACGAAGGTGTGGAAGCTGCTGAGGTCAGAAGGAGCTCCGGCTGAAATCCGAGCCCTCCTGATCCCTCGCACTGCAGCGTCCACTAGGGAGACGCGCGCCTCGGATAGCGGAAGCCTCCACCTCCGCCGATGCAAACTTAGCGCCAGCCAGAGGGCATTTTCATATCGTGCGGCGTCGTCATGGAACGCGCTGCCTCCGTCTGCTCGGGCTGCCCCGACGCTTGGAGCTTTTAAGACGACTGTTGGTGGTGTCTAATCACCATACTTGCCATGCACCTACGTGTTTCATACTTGCTGCATTGTACGGAAAACCCGAACAGCCACCGTGTGGATGGTTTTTTTCAATACACTATCTACTCCGCTCTTGCCAAAGCCGAGTCGTTGAACACCCGCCCCTGATAACAGATGCCGATGCTGCGCTGCGGTGCGGTGGCCGCTGCGCTGTGGTGCGGTGCTCACTCCACTGCGCTGCGGTGTGGTGTCCGCTGCGCTGCGGTGCAGTATGTTAAATCATGTTGCTGCCGACGTGGGGTTGCGTGTTGGCTGCCGGTGTCTTGTTGCGGGGGCCCCCTGCTGGATCTCGGCCGCGCGGCGAAGGCCGCCGCACCATTGGTGACGTGGTTGATTTGGCGGGGGATTTCTGCGATGGGACGCCGATGGCTGATGAGCGGTTTTGCGTTGGCGGCGGTTTGATGTTTGTTTGTTTTGTTTTGTTAGGATAAGGCCGCTTCGGTCTACTTGGACCATTGCGCAGCCATGGGATGAAGGAGAAGGGGTAAAGTGGGTCAAAATGGACACCGACCGGGCAACCGTCCATGAACAGGCCCTTCCCCGCAGTGCGAAGCTGCGAGGAGAGCCCACGCCATGCAGACGGCCACCACTCCCGGGGGGCAGCTCGAGGCCACCACATGCCCGGTGGCCAGCGACCACCAGACCCGGGGTAACGTGGGCGTGACAGGGGATGGAGGACCGGCAGTCGGGAGAATCAAAAGGGATCTGGCGGTTTGATGAACACCCGCCCCAGATCACAGATGCCGATGCCGCGCTGCGGTGCGGTGGCCGCTGCGCTGCGGTGCGGTGCCCATTCCACTGCGCTGCGGTGCAGTATCCACCCTGTCAAACTTTTTTACACTGTTAGGTGATAGTTATCTTTTATTGATAGGTCCCCTCTTAGATTATCTCTACCAAACACGTTTAGCAAACAAATATAACAGGGGTTTTTTGCCCTGCGCATTTTTGGCCCACCGCGCAGGTTTTTCCCCTTTGCTATAGACGCTGTTTTTTTATTATTCAGGACTTTTCGCCCAGCTAAACACACCCCACAACCAGGTCTCGCCGAGGCGCCGGAGCCAGGGAGACTGGCAACAGTCTCCCGTTGTTGCAATGACGGCACCCCACAGCTCCATCAACTCTGACACTGTACAAGTATTATTCCCAGGCCCAGGCAGGTGGTCGACAGGCATCACCTAACACTTGCTATGACACCCCCACACCTTCATTGCTTGGTCCTTGGTCAGTGCAGGGGCCGGTAGTGCGATTAGGCTCTCGCTCACGGCATCGCACTGACCTACTATACGCTATCACACACACACACCCGAGTGTGCTCAATACCTGAGATACTTACAACATGACTCTGCACACGCTTGAGGACCGTATCGCAGCAGTTGTAGCACACTCGGAGCACCTACACTACCACACTAGATCCGATTTGTCACACCAGATCTGATCTGGAGTGTGCTCCAGGCACCACGACATAACTCGCGCACACGGTTCCCGGGAGTGTATATTCTTTTAGATGGCAGAGAATTGCACCCCCGCGGGACCGGCCGCGGCGAGTTATGTTGAGCACACTCCGAGCACCCACACAACCACTGACCAGACCGACCTGGGCCTGTCACCTGCTCTGTGTGTGTATGAAATATATTGTGTATGTATGTGTCTCGTGTTTTATTTTAACTTTGACTTTGAACGAAATACTTAAAGTAAGATAGACTTTAGATTTACTGTGAACAATTCACTTAACGTAAAATAGCTACCCTATTCCCTTGCTTGCTCGGGTTCCCATAAACCGACTAACGTAACTCTTTGCCTGGCAAATTGCCAGAAGTAATTTCCCCAAACCCGGGAAATGGCTATAGGCCGGTCCGGGTAAAAACAAACTTTCTTCCATCGACATCGGACCTTCGGACGCCTTCCAGCCAGCCTTTACCAGCCCTCCACCGCTTCCGGGTGCGGAACCCTGACCACGTGCGTGTGGCAGGGTTGTAGACCCTTAGATAGGTAGACTTTATATATTTTTAAGTAGGTAGATTCATTAGATACAAATTTTTTATTGGCAATAGGCCTCCTCCACGGCTTAGGTATCCTCCAGTCTTGGGAAGTTAATTTGCAGTTGCCAACACGTTCTGTCGTGTGTGGCAAGTTAACGTAAACAGTTAGCCCCTAATCCTATCCCTGAGCCACGACGATGGCTCCCCCCGGAACCCCGCCCCCCCCCCCCCCCCCCTCTGGGGTCTTCCGGCGCGCGACCGCGTGCCCCCCTGGACGGTCCCCCTCCCCGCCCCTTCAGGGGCCCAGCCCGCCCCGTCCAGGGGCCAGGCTCCCGCCTGACGCACGTACCCCGACGGCCCGGCGTTCCTGCTGATGAAGCGGGACGACGGTGCTCCGTTAGGATCGACCAACCCCTTCGCCATAAGGCGCTGGCTACGGTCGATCTGTGGCGGGGACGTGGGGATGGCCAAGGCGATCCACTCAGGAGCTCTCCTGATCCAGACCCTGTCTGGACAGCAGAACGTCCAACTGCTGGCAACCAAGGCGTTCATCGGTGTAGCGGTGAACGTCGAGGCCCCCATCCACCTAAACTCGGTGGAGGGCCTCATGTGGTGCCCTGAGGTGGCTAGCCTCTCGGAGGAGGAGATCCTCTGGGAGCTCGAGCCGCAGGGCGTAGTGGAGGTGGTGCGGCTCAGGCCCCAGAGGCACGAGCAGCCCAACCCACTAGTACGCCTGAGGTTCGGCGGGCTAGCTCTGCCTAGCCAGGTGTACTGCGGCTACCTGAAGGTAGACGTGCGCCCTTGGATACGCCCCCCCCCCGGCAGTGCCGAAAGTGTTGGCGATTCGGCCACACCGACAGCGTTTGCGAGGCACACTGCCACACGTGTGGTCGGTGTGCCGGACAACACCAGACAGACGGGTGCACCGCCGCAGCTAAGTGCTGCGCCGGATGCGGCGACGCCCACGCCGCTTGGTATCGGCGCTGCCCGGTTCAGGTGGCGTTCGTGGAGGCGAGCGGAAACCGACAGAGGCCCGCTCCCAACCCCCCCCCCCCCCCGACGCTCTCCCCAAGCCTGAACCCCGCCGCCTGGCCGCCGCTGCCCATCCCGGTCAAGGCCCCGCCCCTCCGGACCACAGGTCCGCAAGCCCCGCCCCAGGCCACCCCCTACCAGCAGGCTGCCCAGCCAGACCTGCCCCGACCCCGAGCCGGCTTGTCAGGCTACCCTCCCATGCCCGACGTGCCCCGCGCCCGCCCCCCAACCTCAGCCGAGTCCACCCCGGCTCCTCCCTCTGACGGACCCTCCACCCGCCGGGAGCCCACCCTTCGTTCTTCGGAACTCTCGTCCGACGACGAGTCCCTCCTGCGGACCGCCGTCCTGAAGGCCGCCCAGGACCAGCGCTACCGCTCCAACTTCAAGCCCTCCCGCTCCAACTCCCCGCCCTCCCGCCCCCGGGCCACTGAGGAGAGCCCGACCCCCCTCCCGCAACCCCGGTCACGGTCGAAGCGCCCCCGCTCCCGCGCACCCAGGCACACCCAAGCGACCGCAGGGCGCGGTCCGGACAGCAGCGACTAATAATGAACCAGTCAGAATTCGTCCTCCAATGGAATGTTAGATCTTTAATATCCCATTGGGGGCAATTCAAACATTACGTCTTAAATAATGATCCGTTAGTAGCCGCTGTCCAGGAAACCCATTTTATTGACGCCGACTTTAACAATTATACTCTTAAAATCTACGGTTATAGCCTTTATACAAATAACGTAAATGCATCACCGCGCCGAGGCGGCTCGGCTTTGCTTATTTCAAACCAACTTTTGCATCATCAAATCGACCTTCAAACAACCTTAGACGCAGTCGGCGTTAATATTAAAATCGCTCAGCTAGAAATAACTCATCTCAATTTATTTCCGTCCTACGGAGGACATAGACATTTATTCTTTTTCCCAGCTTATTACAAATATTAACACCCCATGTCTGATTATGGGCGATTTCAACGCGCATAGTCGGGCGTGGGGCTGCCTTCAGAACTCTCTCCGAGGCCAAATTATGCTGGACCTACTGGACCGGCATGATTTGGTCTTCCTTAACGACCAATCACCCACACACGTACACCACTCAGGAGGCGAGGTGACTTACAGCGCCATCGATCTCGCCTTCGCCACACCACGCATCGCGACTCTTTTTACATTTAACGCACAATCAGACCCTCTTTTTAGCGATCATTTCCCAATTCACTTAGAACTACAAGTCCCTTCAGGACAGACACATTTTTACTCCCTGCCTAGATGGAACCTTCGCAAAGCCGACTGGTCCTCCTTTCAAAAACACATTGACACTAGTCACCCCGCAGACTCCCAGACCGACATTAACACATTTTTAAACACTATCCTCGCATCAGCACATCAGCACATTCCACACACACGCACACACACACAACACCACCCGAGGCAGCGTACTGCCCCGTGGTGGAACACAGAATGCCAGAGAGCGGTCGCCCTCCGGAAAAGAGCATTTCGGAAATTTCAAGCTTGTATTACTGCAGAAAACGAACACGAAGTACGGAAAACTCGCTCTTTGGCTAAAACAATTATTGACAAAGCAAAAAAAGAATAATGGCAGGAATTCTCATCTACCTTTAATTGATTTACCTCCCTCTCAAAAATTTGGACATTAATTAAATCGTTTTCAAATAAAAGACCACCGTCATACAAAATCCCACACTTACAAATACACAAAACATCTTACACGCTTCCCCTAGAGGTGGCGACACAATTTGCACAACACTACGCTAACATATCATCAACACAGCAATGTACACCAACTTTTACTAACCAACTTAATGATCAATTTCAATCTATTAGCTTTGACTCTAATAACGTAGAAATCTACAACTCTCTTTTTACTAACTCCGAGTTAACGTATGCTATCGGTAAATGTGGTAAAACTTCTGTAGGGCCAGATCAAATTGATTACTCTTTCTTTAAAAACTTGACAGAGACTGGTCTCACCAACTTACTAACAGCCTTCAACACCATGTGGTTTGATGGCACTTTCCCTGAATCTTGGCATAATAGTACGCTAATTCCTATAATTAAACCTCGCAAACCCAAATCTTCTCCCGCTAGCTATCGCCCTATTTCTCTAACTAGTTGTGCATGTAAACTATTCGAACGCATGGTTAACGGACGCATCAGGACATACATTGAATCAAATAATTTACTTTCCCCACACCAAAGTGGTTTTCGACCTGGTCGCTCCACTGCGGACAATTTAGTTGGTCTTATCGACTCTGTCCAGCGCGGCTTTCGAGGGAGAGAGGTCACAGTTGCCCTCTTTCTTGATTTGAGAGCTGCGTTTGACAGAGTCAACAAAACCGCACTTCTAGTAAAGGTCCATAAGGCCGGAATTCGAGGTCGACTCGCCAAATTTATCCAAAACTTTTTAGAAAATAGAACTTTTAATGTAAGGTGTGGTAACACATATTCTCCAAATCAAAATCAGGACCACGGTGTCCCACAGGGATCGGTCCTCTCCCCGACCCTATTTTTAATTATGATTAACGACATTTTCAGTAATATTAATAAGATCGACAAAGGTCTCAAATTTGCAATGTACGCTGATGACCTGGCGGTGTGGTTCTTGCACCCGAGTGTCGATCAAGCCAGCAAAATGTTACAACTAGTACTCATTGATATAAAGGTATGGTGCGACCAATGGGGTCTGGAAATTTCTCCAAGTAAATCTGCATCTCTAATTTTTTCAAAGAAACCTGCGTATGTGGAACCCTACATTCCATTAAAATATAACAATCAAATTATCTGTAACGATCCTGCGTGTATTGTATCACCAGCCAGACTGCCCCTGCGACCTTGTACAGCGGCCGATGTCACTGCGGCCGGTCACGTTCATATACCCGTGCCCCGGCGGCGGCGGGCGGCGGCGGCGCGGCACAATCCGTAGCGCACGCGGGGCTCCAGCGCGGCTCACATACGTGTGCCCCTAGCCAGGTCACTACAGATCACTACACTCCCTCTTCCTCAATTGCACAATTAATAACCAAACAACGAGTATGATCTAAATTATCAGCAGCCGGCCTGATAAAAATCAGGTGGCTCTCGGACCCTTGTCGATCGCCGCAAGGACGGCTCCACAGATGTCGCCACCCCCTGCTGCTCTGCTCGAGCATGCGAACTCGGCTCCTCCGGCGTGGCCGACGACCGAGCGACGGTCGGCGGCTGCGGCGGCACCACTCCGTGGTGCGCTGGTCGAGCAGGCGTCCCAGGCTGACCCGGCCACGACCGAACGACGGTCGGCGGCAGTCGTGACGGTGGCGGTGGCGGTGGCGACACGTCGCGGCGTTCTCCGTCATGCGGCCTCGGCAGAACTGCGGCGTCAGGCTGCGGCCGTGCGGGCAGCTCCTCGGGATCGTCCCACGGTGTGACGTTCCCCTCAGTCGACCGCCGGCTTCTCAGCTGGTCTCCGTGTCGTCTCCAGATCCTACCGTCACACAAACGGACAATGTAAGATATAGGTCCATCGGTCCCGATTATGCACCCAGGCACCCACTGCAGTAACCCAACGCCGTAGTTTTTTGCAAACACCATGTCTCCCACTTGTAGTTTCCGAACTGAGCTGTTCGATCAAAGTACCTTCTCTGCTTGTTTTGCTGCTGAAGTACCGTGTTACTTATATCAGGGAACAGCAAATCTAACCTCGTGCGGAGTTTGCGGCCTGTCATCAGCTCAGCTGGCGTTACCCTCGTCGTTAAATGCGGCGTTGTGCGTTGTCTCATCAGCCACCTGCTGAGCCTGAGGTCCCATGATCCACCCTTAGCTGACTCTCTCTGCAAAGCTAACTTGACTTCCTTCACTGCTCGCTCGGCCAGGCCATTGCCCTGACTGTGGCGGGGGTCAATAGTGCGATGAGCAATGCCATTGTCCCTCACAAACTGTTGAAATTCAGCCGATGTAAAAGTTGTTGCGTTGTCTGTACACAGCATGTCAGGCAAGCCCCATCTTGCAAACATTGCTCGGAATTTGCCGATAGTTGGAGTCGTTGCGATACTGTACATGACCTCTGCTTCAATCCACTTAGAATGGCTATCCACTACCACAAGCACATATTTGCCTTTCTCTGGTTCTGCAAAATCGGCATGAATTCGGGACCATGCTTTTCCAGGCCACGGCCATGGATGTAACTCACGATGTGGAGGCGAGTCACGACTCTCCTGACAGGCAGCACACTCTCTGACGACCGCTTCAACGTCTTGGTCGATGCCGGGCCACCAGACGATGCTCCTCGCCAACGACTTCATTCTCCCGATACCAGGATGACCGACGTGCAGCTCCATTAGCACAGCTCCTCTGGCAGCATCTGGAATGACAACCCGATGACCCCACAACAGCACACCCGCCGTTATAGACAGTTCATCCTTTTTAGCCACAAAGGCTCTTAGGAAGTCAGGGACTTCAGCAGGCCAACCTCCGAATTGTACTAAACGCATGACCTTTGACAAAATTGGATCCCGGCTAGTTAGCTTTGCCACTTCTTTAGCGTCTAACCATCCTTGATCTACCAGCAACACCAATTCTTCAGGCTGAACCCCTGTTAGTTCGGCATCTAGCCAGTCCTGGTCCGCTTGAAGCACTAGTTTTTCCGGCTGCGCTCCTTCAATGTAGGGACAAGGCAGCCTACTCAGTGCATCTGCATTAGCAATGTCGTGAGTTCGCTTAAATTGAATGCAGTAATTGTACCCAGATAACTTCAATGCCCACCGTCTGATCCTTCCTGATGCCATCTCTGGCAACGCTTCGTGCTGCCCAAACAGTTTGACGAGCGGCTTATGATCTGTGACGAGGAAGAAGGGACGAACTACCCAGCACAGATACTGATGGAATTTTGTAATTCCCATGACAACGGCCAGACCTTCTCTCTCAATCTGACTGTACTTTTGCTCTGCCATTGAAAGTCTCCTTGAAGCAAAAGCTATGGGCACCTCCCTGCCGTCGGAATCAACGTGAGCCAGTACTGCTGCAACTCCCTTGCATGAAGCATCAGTGGTAAGTACCAGCTGTTTTTCCGGATCAAAATGAACCAACAACGTGTTTGAGGCCAACGATTGCTTCACAGCACAGAAGCTCCTTTCTTGTGAGGGTCCCCAAGTCCAGTCTGACCCCACTTTCAACAGATCATATAATGGTGACAAAACATGAGCACGGTGAGCTATGAATCGTGAGTAGTATGTAACAAGCCCAAGGAAGGACTTGAGTTCACCGACGTTAGCCGGCCGTGGGGCATCAACGATGGCTTTCACCTTGTCAGTAGTTGGCCGAATTCCCTCTCTGCTCAATCGATGTCCAAGATATTCCACACTGTCCTGGAAGAAGGCGCACTTGCTCTCGCGGACGCGCAGGCCCGCGACCTCCAGACGCCTGAAGATGGTCTCCAGCACTCTCCAGTGTTCTTCCTCTGAATCGCTGCCCACGAGAACGTCATCAAGGTAAACAACGACATCAGGCAGCCCACTCAGAACACGCTCAATTTCCCTCTGGAAAACTTCAACAGCAGTTAACTCCGAACGGCAGTCTGGAATACTGTAGTAAACCGCGAGATGTGTTGATAGTGAGTATATCTCGTGAATCTCTGTGTATCTTGATTTGGTTGTAAGCTTGAGCCAAATCAATTTTTGACCACACTTTCTTCGGCCCTAGTTTAGCAAACATTTCTTCAGTTTTGGGCAGTGGAAATTTGTCAAGTTTGACGGCCCTGTTAGCGGTCAGTTTAAAGTTTGCACAGACCCGAATCCGCCCATCTGGGCGCACTACTGGTACAATGGGGGCCGCCCAGCAGCTGTCCCGAACAGGAACCAGCACCCCACTTTTTACATCTGCATCCAACTGTTCTTCTACTTTTTGTTTGTATGCAAACGGCAATGAGCGTGCCTTGAAAAACTTAGGCACGACATTTCTATCAATATCCAGTCTTACTTCAACACCTTTTAGCGTGCCCAGCCCCTCACGGAACACGGTGCCATACTTGCTTTTCAGCCGCTGTAGAGGTGAAGTCCTCAGGGCGTGTACCTCAGACCAGCAGATCTGCATCTTCTCCAGCCAGTTCCGACCCAGGAGACACGGGGCCGATCCTTTGACGACCACCACCGGTAGTTGCCTGTGTAGCCGACCTTTGTGTGTCACATCAGTGTAAAATTCACCAAGCACAGGTATGACGTTGCCCGTGAACGACTTCAATTTGATTGCACTGGCTGTCAGATTAGGACGATTTTGAAAACGAAGGTACGTATGCTCATCAATCAAAGTCACGCCAGCCCCTGTATCCAACTCCATGTTGACCGGCGTGTTACATATCTGAACAGAACACCAAATTGGTGGCGAGCTCACCTGGGCACGGTTCACCATGTACACAGGATGACTCGGGTCCGATACGTTTTCAAATTGAACCAATTCTTCCTCCCCTTGAGCTTCGGACACCCCCTGGTGATGAACTGCAGATCCTTGCTGACGGCAACATCTTGAAATGTGACCCATACGACCGCACTTGTAACATTTAGCCGACTCAAATCTGCATCTCCCACCATGCCGGTTGCCACAGCGCCAGCAGGCCTGACTGTACTTAGCTGCATCAGATGATCTTGGTGCTTGCCTGGCTCCTGTTGTGGTGCTCCTGTCTGTCCTCCCGGGCCCGCTGTCCACCCGGTGAGCAGCAGCCGCCTCTCCACTGAAACAAGAAGCCTCCCTCTGCACTGCCTCCATCGCTTTGGCCTGCTGCAACGCAGATTCAAGAGTCAGGTCACACTTGCTCAACAGTTCCTGTTGACATTTTGTGTCTTTCATTCCACATACTAATTGGTCCCTCAAAGCTGTGTTCAAATAACCACCGAAGTGACATTCCTTAGCCATTTTCCTCAGCGCTGCAACATATTCAGCCACGGACTCATTCACCTGCTGCATTCGCTTGAAAAATTTGAAACGTTCAGCTATTTCTACGCTTTGAGGCTTGAAATGCAGAAGCAACTTGTCCCGAATCTCGGCCAAGGAAGCACTGCCAAGACTCGTAGGGTGCAATAGGTCCTTGATCTTATCAAACGTGACATGTCCTACTGTCGAGAGAAAAACGGCCTTGATCCGTTCTGCGGAGGAAATTCCATTTGCCTCGCAATAGAAATCAAAGCGTTCCAAATAGCTTCCGATTTCCTCCACGCCAGGATTGAATTCACCCAGAGCTCCGTGTACCATACTTGCGTTTCGTCCAGCTCCAGCTCTTCCTCTCTCTCTCTCTGCTTGAGTAAGATCCTCGTCGCCACTGTAACGATCCTGCGTGTATTGTATCACCAGCCAGACTGCCCCTGCGACCTTGTACAGCAGCCGATGTCACTGCGGCCGGTCACGTTCATATACCCGTGCCCCGGCGGCAGCGGGCGGCGGGCGGCGGCGGCGCGGCACAATCCGTAGCGCACGCGGGGCTCCAGCGCGGCTCACATACGTGTGCCCCTAGCCAGGTCACTACAGATCACTACATTATCCCTTTCGTCAAATCATTCAAGTATCTGGGAATAACGCTAGACACACGTCTCTCGTTCATCCCACACTTCAATGATTTAGTGCAGAGATGCACGCGACGAATTAATATTATGAAGTCATTGGCTGGTCGAGAGTGGGGCGCGGATCGTGCCACTCTCCTCCAACTATATACTTCCCTGATACGTCCAGTACTGGATTATAACGCATTCTTATTTGATGACATATGTTCCAAACAAATTAAAAAATTGCAAACTGTCCAAAACACTGCCTTGCGCATCGTGACTGGAGCCTGTCGCACCACCAACACCACAAACTTACACATCGACACAAACATTCCCACACTCTGCCGCCGACGCAAATACACATTACTTAGATTCTACGCCAGAGCAAGTTCACACCCCACACGCCCAACATTCCACATCTTAAATCACCCAGCACCCACTAGACGACAAACACTGCTACAAAAACGACACCCGCTTATCAGTCACAGAATCAGACAAACACTCACGCTATTCAACATCGCTCACATCACCACAATGCCAACGCCACCACTCACATCTCACTGGCTCGACACAACACCAGACACACACCGCCTCTTCACACACAACAAAAACACACGTCACCGCGTCAGAGACACTCACACTCTTCCACGAACACAAAGCACAACACAACACATACACATACATATACAGACGGTTCACGGCGCGAAGGCCGAACCGGTGGTGCATTCTACACAAACACAGTAAGCAATTACTTTAGACTTCCCGACATAAATAGCGTATATACAGCGGAATTGTCATCCATTTTATTAGCATTAATATATGTCAGAAAAGAAAAACTTAAGGAAGTAGTCATTTGCACAGACTCGTCCGCCTCGCTCACGGCCATTCCCTCAATTAGTGACTGTAGAAACCCGATAGTATTTAAAATCAGACAGCTAATCAAGTATTTAAACAGTAAAAACAATAGTATTAAATTCCTCTGGATCCCAGGACATGCAGATATCCCGGGAAACGAGGAAGCTGACAGACTTGCGAAATTGAGCCTAGAATTACCTTCAGTAAACCAACTTCCAAGCCCAGTATCAGACGTCTTAAATTATATCAATTCTCAACTTAGCATACTGCGCCAAAGCGAGTGGGATGCCGCTCCGCATTTTCATCTTTATCCAATCAAGCCAAAAGTCCAACATTTTATATCTAGTCAACAGAATTGTAGAGAGGAGGTAATATTGGCACGCCTCCGTCTCGGTCATACAAAAATTACTCATTATTATATTATGGAGAATCTCCCGCCACCAAATTGTCAACATTGCCCAGGTTATCCGCGCTACACAATCAAACACTTACTTATTACTTGCCCAGTACACAACGATAAACGACAGAACATTATTAATTACACACAACAAAACCGCATCACATTAAATCTTCAAACACTGTTAGGTGATAGTTATCCTGAACTGATAGGTCTCCTCTTAGATTATCTCTACCAAACACGTTTAGCTAAACAAATATAACAGGGGTTTTTGACCCTGCGCATTTTTGGCCCACCGCTCAGGTTTTTTCCCCTTTGCTATAGACGCTGGGTTTTTTATTGTTCAGGACTTTTCGCCCAGCTAAACACACCCCACAACCAGGTCTCGCCGAGGCGCCGGAGCCAGGGAGACTGGCAACAGTCTCCCGTTGTTGCAATGACGGCACCCCAACTGCTCCATCAACTCTGACACTGTACAAGTATTATTCCCAGGCCCAGGCAGGTGGTCGACAGGCATCACCTAACACTTGCTATGACACCCCCACACCTTCATTGCTTGGTCCTTGGTCAGTGCAGGGGCCGGTAGTGCGATTAGGCTCTCGCTCACGGCATCGCACTGACCTACAATACGCTATCACACACACACACCCGAGTGTGCTCAATACCTAAGATAGAGGCCAGATCCTACGACATGACTCTGCACACGCTTGAGGACCGTGTCGCGGCAGTTGTAGCACACTCGGAGCACCAACACTACCACACTAGATCAGATTTGTCACACCAGATCTGATCTGGAGTGTGCTCCAGGCACCACGACATAACTCGCTGCACACGGTTCCCGGGAGTGTATATTCTTTTAGATAGGCAGAGAATTGCACCCCCGCGGGACCGGCCGCGGCGAGTTATGTTGAGCACACTCCGAGCACCCACACAACCAATGACCAGACCGACCTAGGGCCTGTCACCAGCTCTGGGTGTGTATGTAATACAAATATGTATGTATGTGTGTCTCGTGTTTTACTTATTTTTGACCTTGAACGAAATACTTAACGTAATGCTAGATATTATATTTGACCTTGAACGAAATACTTAACGTTATGTTAGATATTATATTTACTTTGAACAATAAATTGTCCGGGTACACATAAACCGGTTAACGTATTTAATTAACGTAAAATAGCTACCCTTCTCCCTAGCTTGCCCGGGTGCACATAAACCGGATAACGTAACTCTTTTCCTGGCAAATTGCCAGATGTCACTCCCCCACCCGGAAAATGGCTATAGGCCGGTCCGGGGAAAAAAAGCTGCGCACCCCGAGGGGCCGGGCATCCTTTCTTCGACATCGGACCTGGGTCGTCTACAAGCCAGCCTGCTCCAGCCCTCCACCGCTTCCGGGTGCGGAACCCTGTCCACGTGCGTGTGGCAGGGTTGTAGACCCTTAGATAGGTAGCCCTTATATATTTTTAAGTAGGTAGTTTCATTAGCTACACTTTTTTATTGGCAATAGGCCTCCTCCACGGCTTAGGTCCCCTCCAGTCTTGGAAGTTAATTTGCAGTTGGCAACACGTTCTGCCGTGTGGGCCAAATTTAACGTAGTTCCCTCCAACACCTCCCCTGGTCCTGGCTCCCGCCAGACACCTCTCCACCCGACGGACCGGCTCTCCTCTTCATCCAGAGGCTGGACGGGGTGAGCTTCCGCCACGCGAACCCCTTCGCGATCCGCCGAAGGCTGGTCACCCTCTGCGGAGAGGTGGCTTCCGCCAAACCCATCCGCAACGGCGGTCTGCTGGTACAGACCCTGTCTGACCAGCAGACAGAGCGGCTGACAGGCCTAACGTCCTTTCTTGACGTGGCCTGTGAGGTGTCCGCCCCTGACAGGATGAACTCCTGCCAGGGGTACATCTACTGCCCCGACGTGAACGGCCTTACCGAGGCCGTGCTCCTGCAGGAGCTTGTGACCCAAGGGGTCACAGAGGTCGTACGGATGAGGTCCCAGAAGCCAGGACCGAATCCGATGGTCAGGCTCCGGTTCCGGGGGCTTGACCTGCCTGAACAGATTTACTGCGGCTACATCAGAGCCGCAGTAAAAGAGTGGACCCAGGGGCCCCAGCAGTGCCGATACTGCTGGCGCTTCGGGCACCACCAGCGGACCTGCCACGCCCGTCTCCCCACCTGCGGGAAGTGCGCCTCGTCTCACGAGACGGCCCACTGCGACGGTGGCGACACCGCAGCGATGCGCTGCGTGTCGTGCGGCAGACCCCACGCCGCGTGGTACCGGGACTGCCCGGCCAGACAGGCAGTGGTCGAAGAGGCCCGACGGGCGACCCCGATCGCGCCGCCTCCCATCCCAGCGCTGGATCCCAGCGTATGGCTGCTGCTGCCAACCCCGACCCGTACCACGCCCACCCGAACCACGCCCTCTCCCCGTCGGACCCCACGCGGGTCCTCCCCACCGGTGCCGCCGGCTGCTCAGGCAGAGCGCCCCCGCGAGCGGCCGCCAAAGGCAGACCCAGTGTCCTGCCCCTCCCAAGCCGAGTCCCACACGGACTCTGGCCGTGCCCCAGTGGCACCCACGCCGAACATCTGGCGGACTCCCCAGCCGGGTCCCGGGACTCAGGTCCCCATACCACCAGGGGGTCGTCCACGGAGGACTCCGACTCGTCCGCATGCGAGTCGGACACCTCCCTGATCCAAGCCGTCACCCGCCGCGTGATCAGCCACCACACCCAGCCTCGCCCCTCCCTCCTGCCGCTCCCTCTCCCCGCCCTCCCGCCGCTCCCCGCCCCCCCCCCCCCGCCGCCCTCCCCTGCTCTCAGAGGAAAGCAACTCAGGCTTCCAGCCCTTCCGCCCCGCCCAGCTCCCTACAGATAGGTTGAGCCGCCCCCGCTCCCGCTGCAGGCGTACACGGGCGACCGCGAGGCGTGGTCTGGAAAGTAACTCACGATGAATAACAAACAATCAGAATTCGTCCTCCAATGGAATGTTAGATCTTTAATGTCACATTGGGGGCAATTCAAACATTATGTCTTAAATAATAATCCGTTTGTAGCCGCTGTTCAGGAAACCCATTTTATTGACGCCGACTTTAATAATTATACTTTTAAAATACCCGGATATAGCCTTTATACAAATAACGTAAATGCATCACCGCGCCGAGGCGGCTCGGCTTTGCTTATTTCAAACCAACTTTTGCATCACCAAATCTACCTTCAAACAACCTTAGACGCAGTCGGCGTTAATATTAAAATCGCTCAGCTAGAATTAACTCTTATCTCTATTTATTTTCGTCCGACTGAGGACATAGACATTGATTCCTTTTCCCAGCTTATTACAAATATTAACACCCCCATGTCTGATTATGGGCGACTTCAACGCGCATAGTCGGGCGTGTAGGCTAAGCGCATCACACAAAGCGATCGCTTCGATTATTGTCGCTTATAGGGCCTTGATTGTCGCGGCCCAGCATCCTATTCAGGGAGGTGCCAACCTCCCCCGGTGGTATACTGGACTCGCCCAGCAGCTATGACGTCTCCTCCAATTCCGAGTGCGAATGGTTATTAGACTTCGGGAATTTGCGGCCCGGTCAGGACGAGGGCCTGATCATAACAGGGCCCGGTCCTCGCATATTCTTGATACGGGCCCGTTTTTGGTAGGGACCGGTCTTGGTCAGGCCCGATCGAGGCAGGGGCCCGGTGCTGGGAAAGACGTGATATAGGGCCCGGTCACAACAGGGCCCGATCCTTGCAAATTCTTGATACGGGCGTATTTGATATTGATGCGTATTCTTTACATTATCCATTGTTGCTTCAGGAAATAGTTTATGGCAACTTGTGGCAACATGATGGTGGGCGCGAATGACGTAGTCGAGGCGTACTAAAACCCCAACGATGATGATGATGACATAACTACCGGGGATCGGACTGCCTAACCTGCCTAACCTGTAAAATATCATTGTTGTTGTCATTTACCTGCCTAACCTGTAAAATATAATTTTGTTGGTCATTTACCTCATTTCGTCAAATTTACTCTCGACAGTTGTACCGCACATCAGTAGCACACGCACCTAAAATTCGCACACACGCACACACACACAACACCACCCGTGACAGCGTACTGCCCCGTGGTGGAACACAGAATGCCAGAGAGCTGTTGCCCTCCGGAAAAGAGCATTTCGGAAATTTCAAGCCTGTATTACTGCAGAAAACGAACGCGAAGTACGGAGAACTCGCTCTTTGGCTAAAACAATCATCATTGACAAAAAAAGAATCTTGGCAGGAATTCTCATCTACCTTTAATCGATTTACCTCCCTTTCAAAAATTTGGACATTAATTAGATCATTTTCACACAATAAAAGACCACCGGCATACAAAATCCTACACTTACAAATACACAACACACCTTACACGATCCCCCTAGAAACGAATGACATGTAATCGCATAGCAGTGATAATCAACCGAGAATAGTTGAGTATGCAATGTTTTGGAGACGACGGATGCAAAATTGTAATCGCGAAGCAGTGAGGATCAACCGAGAATAGTCTAGTATGCATATGTTTTGGAGACTACGATGTAATCGCGAAGAAACCCCCCCCCCCCTCCCCCCGGAATATGGCTTTAGGCCGGGCCGGGGAAAAAAGTATGTCCGGCACCTGTGCAGTTTCGAGTACTGATGTAGAAAGAACCCTCAAGCCGATTCGTGCCCCGGTATGGACTGATGAGGCGAAGAATAATGGGAATAGTCGAATATACAATGTATTGGGGACGACGAACGAAAAATTGTAATCGCGAAGAAGTGAGGATCAACCGAGAATAGTCGAGTATGCAATATGCTTTGGAAACGAATGACAAAATGTAATCGCATAGCAGTGAGAATCAACCGAGAATAGTTGAGTATGCAATGTTTTGGAGACGACGAATGCAAAATTGTAATCGCGAAGCAGTGAGGATCAACCGAGAATAGTCTAGTATGCAATATGTTTTGGAGACTACGAATGAAAAAAATGTAATCGCGAAGCAGCGAGGATCAACCGAGAATAGTCGAGTATGCAATATGTTTTGGAGATGACCGAAAAATGGTAATCTCGAAGCAGTGAGGCTCAACCGAGAATAGTCGAGTATGCAATATGTTTTGGAGACGACGAATGCAAAATTGTTATCGTGAAGAAGTGAGGATCAACCGAGAAGTGGAAACACCAAAGATGCCGGAAGTAAATTTGGGAGCGCCGGCATCATGGAAGTGGCACAAATATCAACTTCAGTTGAACACCATCAGTTCGCAACGCGTGCGTACCTCCAGAGCTGTACACCCAGGGCGATACAAGAAGGGTAGATCGGACGTAAGTAGGATGATGAAAGTACTAGATTCACTGCTATATGCTAGAAAATGTTCCATCTAAAAAATGTGGTAGCTCAACAGAGGAGTGAAAGTGGCGAAGGTATTACGAAAACTATTGGAAATCAGCATACTGGGCCGAATAATACTATCCGAAGAGTATCATCGGATGACGAGGAGGGAAGTGTGGACATGTTTTCAACTTTGAAACTGTATATATCCAGGCTTGATCCCCGACAGGATGCTTTCCCGCAGAAGGCGAAGGCAGAAGCTCAAATGGCTGATGACCCAGATATCGACTCATGTTACGTCAACTACCTTCTGGCTCTGGGCAAACCAACCAACTCATGCCAGCTCCGCTGTAGGGACGTCCAGAAGATACACGAACTTGTGTGTGCCACACTCTGGGCACCAACATGTTCTGACTCGGGTATCCGTTGTCAGCCATACAGGCGCGGCCTCGGCTGAGATCGACCATGACGCTCGTGGTACACGGGACACCGAACCAGGGTAATAGAACAACGGGTAGAACAGCAAGGAATGTAACGCCCACATTAATTAGACAAGATATAATTTGTATCGTAATTGTTTTGTCTATTATAAATGAAACGTATTGTTTGCTATCAATAACTTCTATTTCCATAGATTACATCTTTATATATTGAATTAAACGCCAGCAAAAATACGAAGTAGTAGTCAAAGTAGTGTATTTACAGTACATGTAGCAGTATTTGGAAGCGATCATATTAAATTCTACTACGAAGTCGTGTATATTTCATTACTGTAGTAGCATTTGGAAGCCCTCAGCGGTCGAATATCGAAAAATGATAAATACAAACGTAGCTAAGGTTTGTAGTTATCTGTTCCAGAAGTCTGATTTAAAATATGTACCATAGGTCTGAAAATCATCGATGAAAATCATCGAAAATCAGCCAGCTTAGTCTGAAAATCATCGATTTAACATGGGAATCCTATGGTGTAGTAGGTTTGTAAAGCCCAAACGCGTGCTGCCAACGAGTACTGCCAACTGTTACTGGTGGGGGCTGCATCGAACAGCACAGGAGCTTCAGGAAGAGACGCGGGCGATAATCGGGCACTGCGTGGAGTGCCGCCTCAGAAAAGGCAAGAGCGGGCGACGGAGCAGTGGCAGGTCCGTCATCAGCTGCCCACACCTTCCCGTGATCAGCGCATCAGCTGCCCACACCTTCCCGTGATCAGCGCATCGAAAGTTCAACGGGACAGCCCGTAGAGTCGAATCTGGGACCGCACAATAGAATACACGTGCCAGCAAGGCCATTTAAAGGTAATGTTTCACCTTTCTGAAAGTTGTCAAATATACGCTGGTTGTAGTCGAAAATATGAAGTAAGTGCTGTTGAAAACGATGGTGATATTTTGTTTATCTCGAAAGGTCAGGTAACTATACAAATTATGGTTTTAAATTTGTGGTCATTATTGAGCTATAGAATGCCGCTGATTGCTGAAAAAGTGTCAGCCAATCAGCGGCGACAATAGTCTAGACCCCATTTTGCAAATGGGGAATTAAATTGCTTTAAAACGGCTTAAGTTTTGAGGAAAATGACACGTTAGTATTTTCGAAATTTCAATAACGGCCAAAAATAATGGCCATCTCAGTGCAAAACCAATATAAAGGTGAAACATTCCCTTTAAAGAGGGAATGCTTCACCTTTCTGAAAGTTGTCAAATATACGCTGGTTGTAGTTCAAAATATGAAGTAAGTGCTGTTGAAAACGATGGTGATATTTGTGATATTTTGTCTCGAAAAGTCGCTTATCTCAGTTCAAAACCAATATAAAGGTGAAACATTCCCTTTAAAGGCAATGTTTCGCCTTTCTGAAAATTGTCAAATATACGCTGGTGGTAGTCGAAAACATGAAGAAAGTGCTGCTGAAAACGATGGTGATATTTTTTCTCTCGAAAGGTCAGTTAACTTTATACAAATTAAGGTTTTAAATTTGGGATGTCATTATTGAGCTATAAACCACCGCTGATTGGCCTTAAAGTGGCTGCCAGCTAATCAGCGGCGGCACTAGCCTAGACCCCATTTTGCAAATTATAAATTAAGTTGCTTAACCATCGCCCTAGGGGAGCTTTTTCACCTTCGCCAACGGGTCAACGGGTTGATCTGTAGGGGAGCTTTTTTCACCTTCGCCAACGGGTCAACGGGTGACCTTCCAGGTCAAGTGAATGACCTCGGACTTACCACGACCAGAACAGCGATTTTGCTCTTCAGAAAGCTCAAAATTAGAAATTGATAAATGTAAATAAAAAGGCATGTTCTTAGACCAGTTTTAGCTCAGAAATACAGAAAAGGTAATTATTTGTTCGTATCTTGTCAAAAAGTCATTTTTTTTAACGTCATCAGTTTCTTACACTTCGGGAGCCACCACTGTCAAAAATAAAGATATTGCTTTGAAATTTGGTATGGGTATTGCCCATACTCAGTTCTCTCACATATATTCCGTGTTTTTAATATTTTAAAATTTTGATTTTGTGGGTATTTATCCAAAACAGTTTTATTTTTATTTTAGAAGTAAAAAACCCAAAATTGTACAAATCCGAGATTGCCATTTTAAAGAGAATTCCATTTGGTATCTTTGGTGAATTGCGTTTGCAAAACTTCAAAACTTCAAAACTCTGTTTCTACGTTTTTTCCAAACATCAAAACACCCTTAACACTTACTTAACACATTTCAATTACATTTTTACAGCATACGTATAATTGTTGTACACTCAGCTACCAAAAATTTCAGCAAGATGCGTTGCATGTGTAAAAAGTTATTCAAGAAAAACCTCAGGGGGGGGGGGCTGTCAGGCCCACCCCCGTAGGGCGAGGTTGTTTCACCTTTGTATTAGTTTTGAGACGGCCGATATTGAAATGTCTAAATTACTAAGGTAATTTTTACAAAAACTTAGCCTTTTTAAGCTCAATTTATAGTTTGCAAAATGGGGCCTAGGCTAGTGCCGCCGCTGATTGGCTGACACACTTTTTCAGCCAATCAGCGGCGGTCTATAGCTCAATAATAACGTCATTCACCCAAATCTAAAAACTTAATTTGTATAAAGTTAAGCGACTTCGCGTGGGAAAATATCACCATCGCTTTCAGCAGCACTTCATATTTTCTACTACATCCAGCGTATTTTTGATAACTTCAGAAAGGTGAAACATTAACGGCTAAGTTTTGGGGAAAATGACCTTGGTAATTTCGACATTTCAATAACTGCCAAAGGTAATGAATGGCTATCTCAGTTCAAAACGAATACAAAGGTGAAATCAAGGTACTTTAAAGGGAGTGTGCCTACCCACATCGCTTATTTGGGGTCATTGGCACTGGTCTATAGAACATAATTTTCTGAATTGACCCAAGACTTGCATGTCCAAGTCTGTGTCTGTGTATGTGTATGGAATACAATTGTATGTATGTTTCTAGTGTTTTAATTAATTTTGACTTTGAACGAAATACCTAAGATAATATTTACTTTGAACAACTCACTTAACATAAAATAGATACCCTATTCCCTTGCTTGTTCCGGGTTCAAATAAACTGGTTAACGTAATGTTTTGCCTGGCAAATTGCCAGAAGTAATCCCCCTCACGGAACATGGCTTTAGGCCGCTCCGGAGAAGAAAAAACTGATGCCGAACAATTTACGTCTGCCCGGGACCTGTGCAGTACTACCCTGATATAGAAAGAACCCTCAAGTCGATTCGTGCCCCCGGTATGGACTGATGAGACGAAGAATAATGTAGAATGGTCGAAAATGCGATGTTTTAGAGACGACGTACGAAAAATTGTAATCGCGAAGAAGTGAGGATCAACCCATAATAGTTGAGTATGCAATTGGAGACGAATGAAAAATTGGAATCACGAAGCAATGAGGATCAACCGAGAATGGTCGAGTATGCAATATGTTTTGGAAACGACAAATGCAAACTTGTTATCGCGAAGAAGTGAGGATCAACCGAGAAGTAGAAAAACCAAAGATGACGGAAATTAATTTGGGAGCGCCGGCATCGTGGAAGAATAATGGAGAATAGTCGAAAATGCGATGTTTTGGAGACGACGAATGAAAAATTGTAATCGCGAAGAAGTGAGGATCAACCGAGAATAGTCGAGTATGCAATGTTTTAGAGACAAACGAAAAATTGTAATCGCGAAGAAGTGAGGATCAACCCATAATAGTTGAATATGCAATGTTTTGGAGACGAATTAAAAATTGGAATTACGAAGCAGTGAGGATCAACCGAGAATAGTCGAGTATGCAATATGTTTTGGAAACTACAAATGCAAACTTGTTATCGCGAAGAAGTGAGGATCAAACGAGAAGTGGAAAAAACAGATGACGGAAATTAATTTGGGAGCGCCGGCATCATGGAAGTGGCACAAATATCAACTTCAGTTGAACACCATCAGTTCGCAACGCGTGCGTACCTCCAGAGCTGTACACCCAGGGCGATACAAGAAGGGTAGATCGGACGAAAGTAGGATGATACTAGTAAAGTACTAGATTCACTGCTATATGCTAGAGAATGTTCCATCTAAAAAGTGTGGTAGCTCTACAGAGGAGTGAAAGCGGCGAAGGTATTACGAAAACTATTGGAAATCAGCATACTGGTCCGAATAATACTATCCGAAGAGTATCATCCATCACGGATGACGAGGAGAATGTGTGGACATGTTTTCAACTTCGAAACTGTATATATCCAGGCTTGATCCCCGACAGGATGCTTTCCTGCAGAAGGCGAACACAGAAGCTCAAATGGCTGCGGACCCAGATATCGACTCATGTTACGTCAACTCCCATCTGGCTCTGGGGAAACAAACGATAGACCAACTCATGCCGGGGATCAGCGCCGCTGTAGGAATGTTCAGAAGGTACAAGAACCACTGTGTGTGCCATACTCTGGGTACCAACATGCTCTGACTCGGGTATCCGTTGTCAGCCATACAGGCCGACCTCGGCTGAGATCGACCATGACGCTCGTGGTACACGGGACACTTAACAGCACAGGAGCTTCAGGAAGAGACCCGGGCCAAAACCGGGCACTGCGTGGACTGCCGCCTCCGAAGCCAGGAGCGGGCGACGGAGCAGTGGCAGGTCCGTTCATCCGCACACCCTTTCGTGAACAGCGCATTGAAAGTTCATCGGGACAGGACCAGCCCCAGTCAATTTGCCTGGCAATACTTGAGCCGTGATGGTCGCCATTTCTACAGCGAGCCGGCTTTAGGAATGTTGGGCTACGGGAAAATAGGTGGTATTCGGGTCGCAATTTCAACCATTTCTAAAATAGTTCGTTTAGCAGATGATACATAACTGTGATGTCAAATGCCTTGCCTATTCATATCTGGGGTCCTTTGGCAAAATTAAGTTAAATTTTGATTTCAGCTTATCTGACTAATAAGCGTTATATTTCGCCTTTATTGACGGTGCTTCAATGCCGCCAATCAGCGCACCCGCGGAAGTGCAGGTGCCATGCAGGCTTTTGTTACCATGGCAACCACCGCGACTCAACTAATCCAACATTTGGCAAATATGGTTGATATCTTGGTATGAATAGATTGTTTGAAATATTAAAAGTCTGCCGCACTATTTGGCAGCAATTAAAATCAAAAGGAAATTTAGTTTTGTATTATTTCAATCTTTGAATTCCGTATGTTTATACATTTGTTTTTATAAGAATATAATTGATACATTTTGATTCACAGAGTATACTAAAAGCATGTGGTATAAAACCTAGAATCTAGTGAGGAAATGGTGACGTAGGAACGAGACCTTTTCTTCTATAGCCTTGGACAGCACCATCGAGTCATCTGCGTCTGCACAAGAGCATACACGTGCCAGCAAGGCCAACAGGTTGTCAACACAGGTTAACAACAGGTTGTCTCGTTCCGACGTAACCATTTCCTCACTAGATTCTAGGTTTTATAGCACATATTTATAGTATGCTCCCAGTGCATCAAACTATCAATTATATTCTTTCAAAAACATACAAATGTTAGCGTACTGCATTCAAAGAGTCAAACAAAACGAAATTTCCATTTGATTAGTAGATTGTTGCAAGTAGTGAGACGGACGTTTTCACGTTTCAAACAGTTCATACTTTGACACCAACCATGTTTGCCAGGCGTATTTAGAATGGTAGAACCAATGTTCATATAGATAAGGTTGCGCATTTAGTTGTGATCAAAATGGTCACCAAAGTAGGGGATCTAAACCGAAGAAGAACATCTCAAGGCAAATAGCACACCTATGCATGCACACTACATGCCCGTAACTGAAATTAAATGGATTATTTAAAAATCACCATTTTAGTCATATAAAATATTTTAAAATCCATAGCTAATTGTATTTAAATAAAATGAAGATTTATCGAACGGCGTGGCGTATGCAAAATAAAATATTTCATTCTTGAAATATTCGGATTGTTTACCTGCGCCAGTTGTCATAGCTATAGTTGAGGCTCCCAGCTTCCGATAAAGAAAGCCTCAAAAATAATATATAACAGGCATTATATATATTATATATATATATATATATATATATATATATATATATATATATATATATATATGTATATATGTATATATATATATATATATATATATATATATATATATATATATATATATATATATATATATATATATATATATATATATATATATATATATATATATATATATATATATATATATATATATATATATATATATATATATATATATATATATATATATATATATATATATATATATATATATATATATATATATATATATATATATATATATATATATATATATATATATATATATATATATATATATATATATATATATATATATATATATATATATATATATATATATATATATATATATATATATATATATATATATATATATATATATATATATATATATATATATATATATATATATATATATATATATATATATATATATATATATATATATATATATATATATATATATATATATATATATATATATATATATATATATATATATATATATATATATATATATATATATATATATATATATATATATATATATATATATATATATATATATATATATATAATATATATATATATATATATATATATATATATATATATATATATATATATATATATTGGACTCAATAGCTAACTGCTTACCGTGAAATATAACGAATTTGGAATCTCCGCATGAAAATAATAAAAATATGCCTAAGTTCCGCGACCATAAAAATACGTCGTAGCCGTTGCCGTGTTAAATTAAAAGAAGACATTGTAAACATCAATACGTCGTGGCCGTTGCGTGTTAAATTAAAAGAAGAAGACATTGTAAACATCCCAGGCCGAAATGTAGTCACGTGATTGCCCCCACCTGGGTAGTACCAAGGCTATAGAAAAACAGGTCTCGTTCCTACGTCACCAATTCCACACTGGATTCTAGGTTTTATGCCACATGTTTTTAGTATACTCCCAGTGCATCAAAATCAATTACATTACCGTATCAATTACATTCTTACAAAAACAGACAAATGCTGTCGTACTGAATTCAAAGAGTGAAATAATAACAACTAAATTTCCATTTTATTTGAATTGTTGCACAATAGTGAGGCAGACATTGCATATTTCAAACATAGTTCATACTAAAAAAATCAACCATGTTTGCCAGTTGTTGGATTAGTTGGGTCGCGGTGGTTGCCATGGTAACAAAACCCTGCATGGCACTTCCGCGGGTGCGCTGATTGGCGGTATTGACGCACCGTCAATAAAGGCGAAATCTGACGCTTATTACCGTCAGATAAGCTGAAAGTGACCCCTGTTGGACGGCGTGCAGGGTTCCATAAACCCAATTTGTTGGGCAAAAATTTGACCCAGTTTCTAAGCCCGGCTCGCTGTAGAATTGGTGACGTCACGGCTCGTGTTGCCAGGCAAATTGACTGGGGCTGGGTAGAACCACGTTTAGCGACTTGGGAGACAAGTCGGTCAAAAATATGGATATTGCTTTGAAATTCGGTTTCGGCATTGTCCATGTTTGGTTCTCCATATAGTTCTCAAGTCTTGAATACATTTGACAATTTTAATTTGGTGATTTAAAACAAAAATGCCACAAAGTCAAAATTGTCAAATATTAAAAAAAAACGGAAGATATATTGGAAAACCAAGTACGGACGATGCCCAAACCGAATTTCAAAGCAATATCTATATTTTTGACCGACTTATGTCTCCCTAAGTATGATTGTCTCTAAAACGTGGTTCTATCCGGCCCGTCAATTTGCCTGGCAACTCTTGAGCCGTGACGTCACCATTTCTACAGCGAGCCGGCTTAAGCACAGTGGACTATGCGAGTATAGGTGGTATTTGGGTCGCAATTTCAAGCATTTCTAAAACAGTTCGTGCAGCAGATGAGCTCAACAGTCACTTCGCCTCCGTGGGACCACAAATCGCAGCCGGCCTGCGGGGCGCGGTCGCTTCCGGCCACGGGAATCCCAGGCCGCCCACTGTCTGCGCTGCTGGCTTCTCGTTTCGACCTGCCACCCTTGCAGAACTGTATCTTTGTATTCGGCGGATGAGTGCGTCGCGAGCAGTGGGTTTGGATGATGTACCACTCATGGCAGTTCGTAAATGTCTTCCTGTCATAGGTCCACACCTTTTAAATCCTATCAACCCGTCTTTTACTATTAACGTGTTTCCGGATAGCTGGAAAGCGGAAATCGTACCCATTCCAAAGTCAGGCATCCGGCCATACCGTCAAACAACCGGTCCATCTCTCTGCTCAGTGTCTAGTCGAAAACTAGAGAAAGTAGCATGAACGCAGCTCACGAATCATTTGAACGAAAGAGGGCTTTTGCACTCTTCCCAGTATGGCTCCAGGCCACGTCACTCAACCGAGGACGTCGTGCTCGCCGCTGTCGAACGTGTGGTCACAAACACCGACAACGGTCTATCATCGATAACGACAATGGATCTGCCAAAGGCGTCGACAGCGTCTAGGTATGGTGCTACCGACGTAGATTGGTTCCAGAGTTATTTGGTGGCCGAGAACAGATAGTTCGGGACCAATTTTGTTTATTTTATTTACTAACGATCTTTACAGTTTCTTAACGTATGGTCATCTCGTCACGTACGCAGACGACACCATGCACGTAGACTGCGCGACCCCTAACAAATCAGGCCTCCCCGAACTTAAAACTAGACTGCAGCATACCATGCATGAGCCTGGTTCAGAGCCAATTCTCTTAAAATGAATGAAAGAAAAATCGACTTCATGCTAGTCAGCTCTTAGCTAAATTTAAAAAAGACTGCATATTTCCATTTTGGTATGGGCGGAACTGCCCTTCAAAGAACATCAAATTGCTCGGCGTAATAGTTGACTCAGAGTTGTCCTGGGGCGCGCACATATCAAGTGTCGTGAGAAAATGCAATTATATTCTTATCTCTATAGATGGCGGCATTATTTTACTCTCGATGTTCTTAAAACCATCATTCAGGCCTACGTATTTCCACATATCAGGTACTGCATGTGCGTGTGGGGCGGGGGACCAAGAGTCAGTTGCATAACATTCAAAAAGTGATCAACTTCACCACGAGAACAGTTACCGGTTCCAAAAAACATCACGTACCCCATCCCTACTTTCTGTGGGGTGGCCGAGGATCGGGGTCATGGTGGCGCATTGCGACCTGGTTAAGGTGTTCAGGACACTGATGGAGAAAGGCAAGCGCGCTGAAGAGATTAGCGCGCTTTTTGTTCCACGTTCCGCTGTGTCCCAGCGTGAGACGCGAACCGTCTGCCGCCAGGTGCCTGCGATGCCGCAACAGTACGCGTATTTCGAACCATGCTGCCTAATACGACCTTCATCGCTCTGTCTGTTCAGTGTATAGTTGTATGTACCCAAGTGTAACTTATGTGTGCTTTTGTAATTGGCGTAATACCGTAATAGCCACTACATGGATGGTTTTGAATACGCTGATAGAATGATACATAGCTAAGATCCAAAGGCATTGTCTTTTCATATTTGGGGTCGTTTTGGTAAAATTCAGTCAAATATTTGCCACAAATTGTTTTATGGAACCATGTAAGCCTTCCAAGAGCATTGTCAGCATATCCGCTGTGGCAATGATGGCACCCCGATGGCTCCATCTACACTGACATTGTGTACAAGTGTATGTGTGTTCATCAGTGTATGTAATAAAATGTGTATGTACGTGTGTCTCGTGTTTTACTTATTTTTGACCTTGAACGAAATACTTAACGTAAGGCTATATATTATATTTACTTTGAACATTTCATTAACGTAAAATAGATACCCTACTCCCTAGCAAGCTCCGGGTCACATAAACCGGTTAACGTAACTCTTTTCCTGGCAAATTGCCAGAAGTAATTTTCCCCACCCCGGAAAATGGCTATAGGCCGGTCCGGGAAAAAAAAGCACCAGCGGAGCGCCGATTCTCGGAGGACCCCTCCTCGGACGACTCTCATGAAAGCCGTCTCCCGCCAAGTCGCCCGCAACCCCGCCCTCCCGCTCCCCCCTCCCCGACTCTGAGTGACTCCTATCCTTCGCCCTCCCAGTCTTCCTCCCGCCCGGCTCAACCTGAAGGCAGGTCGAGCCGCCCCCGCTCACGCCGCAGGCGAACTCGAGCGACCGCCAGGCGTGGCCAGGACAGTAAATCAAGATGAACAATAACCACTCAGAATTCGTCCTCCAATGGAATGTTAGATCTTTAATATCCCATTGAAGGCAATTCAATGTTAGATCTTTAATATCCCATTGAAGGCAATTCAAACATTATGTCTTAAATAATAATCCGTTAGTAGCCGCTGTTCAGGAAACCCATTTTATTGACGCCGACTTTAATAACTATATAAATCCGCGGCTATAGCCTTTATACAAATAACGTAAATGCATCACCGCGCCGAGGCGGCTGGCTTTGCTTATTTTAAACCAATTTTTGCATCACCAAATCGACCTTCAAACAACCTTAGACGCAGTCGGCGTTAATATTAAAATCGCTCAGCTAGAACTAACTCTTATCTCTATTTATTTCCGTCCTACTGAGGACATAGACATTGATTCTTTTTCTCAGCTTATTACAAATATTAACACCCCCATGTCTGATCATGGGCGATTTCAACGCGCATAGTCGGGCGTGGGGATGCCTCCGGAACTCCGCAGAGGCCAAATTATGCTGGACCTACTGGACCGGCATAATTTGGTCTTCCTTAACGATCAATCACCCACACACATACACCACTCAGGAGGCGAGGTGACTTACAGCGCCATTGATCTCGCCTTCGCCACACCACGCATCGCGACACTTTTTACATTTAACGCACAATCTAACCCTCTTTTTAGCGATCATTTCCCAATTCACTTAGAACTACAAGTCCCTTCAGGACAGACACATTTTTACTCCTTGCCTAGATGGAACCTTCGCAAAGCAGACTGGTCCTCCTTTCAAAAACACATTGACACTAATCACCCCGCAGACTCCCAGACCGACATTAACACTTTTTTAAACACTATTCTCGCATCAGCTCATCAGCACATTCCACACACACGCACACAACACCACCCGAGGCAGCGTGCTGCCCCGTGGTGGAACACAGAATGCCAGAGACCTGTTGCCCTCCGGAAAAGAGCATTTCGGAAATTTCAAGCTTGTATTACTGCAGAAAACGAACACGAAGTACGGAAAACTCGCTCTTTGGCTAAAACGATCATTGACAAAGCAAAAAAAGAATCTTTGCAGGAATTCTCAACAAAAACACAAGGTTTCGCCGGGGTGCCGGAGCCAGGGAGACGACTGGCAACAGTCTCCCGTTGCTGCAATGATGGCAACCCGGCTCTATGAACACTAACACCTTTCTCAAGTGTATGTCCAAGTGTCTGTATGACTGTATGTATGTAATACTGTATGTCACGTTTTACTTAGCTTTGAACTTGAACGAATTACTTAACGTAAGATATATATTAACCTTGACCTTCCACAATCACAACGTATAAATAGACCACCCTATTCCCTTGCTTGCTCCGCATTCACATAAACCGGTCAACGTAGATGGCAAATTGCCAGAAGTAAATCCCCCTCCCCCGGAATATGGCTTTAGGCCGGTCCGGGGAAAAAAGTATGTCCGGCACCTGTGCAGTTCGACCACTGATGTAGAAACAACCCTCAAGCCGATTCGTGGTATGGACTGATGAGGCGAATAATAATGGAGAATAGTCGAATATGCAATGTTTTCGGGACGACGAACGAAAAATTGTAATCGCGAAGTGAGGATCAACCGAGAATAGTCGAGTATGCAATATGCTTTGGAAACGAATGGCAAAATGTAATCACATAGCAGTGAGAATCAACCGAGAAAAGTTGAGTATGCAATGCTTTGGAGACGACGAATGCAAAATTGTAATTGCGAAGCAGTGAGGATCAACCGAGAATAGTCTAGTATGCAATATGTTTTGGAGACGACGAATGCAAAATTGTTATCGTGAAGAAGTGAGGATCAAGCGAGAAGTGGAAACACCAAAGATGCCGGAAGTAAATTTGGGAGCGACGGCATCATGGAAGTGGCACAAATATCAACTTCAGTTCGCAACGCGTGCGTACCTCCAGCGCTGTACACCCAGGGCGATACAAGAAGGTTGAGAGAAATAAAAAAATGTTTATGGGTAGATCGGACGTAAGTAGGATGATACTAGGAAAAGTACTAGATTCACTGTTATATGCTAGATGTTAGTTCCATCTAAAAAATGTGGTAGCTCTACAAAGGAGTGAAAGCGGCGAAGGTATTACGAAAGCTATTGGAAATCAGCATACCAGGCCGAATAATAATACCCGAAGAGTATCATCCATCACGGATGACGAGGAGGTAGATGTGGACATGTTTTCAACTTTGAAACTGTATATATCCAGGCTTGATCCCCGACAGGATGCTTTCCCGCAGAAGGCGAAGGCATAAGCTCAAATGGCTGATGACCCAGATACCGATTCATGTTACGTCAACTACCTTCCAAGGCCCTATAAGAAGGTAGAGTCATCCGGCGATTTGACCGAATCCGACTCAGGGGTGGTGACGTCATCTGGACGTAGAATCCCTTGCCCCTATACAAATCAATGATAACTCGCAATGTTTGAAAGACTATATAGAGAATTCTACCCAGCCGATTTACATGAAACATGCACTGAAGGAAAGACCGATTCAAGGTCTCTAACTTATCTAAATAACATTTTGCTCCTAAGTAACTGCTATTTTGACAGCGAAGGAACTCCTATCTTACTCCTCCGCTCCTATTCCCTCCGCGACTTCCACGCCGCTAACTCCGGGCGCGGTGGCGCAACGGCAGGATGTTCGACTTGTGATCGAGAGGTTGGAGGTTCGAATCCCGCCAGTACCATGAGGCTTTTTGGTGAACTTGTTGAATTTAATTAGAATGCAGAGTTTTTATCAATGAGGGACAGGATGCTCCAAACTAATGATACCATTCTACCACATCCGGTGAGTAATCAGTAGGTATCGGGTTCAAATCCCGCGATGGTTAACGGCTTTTTGGCTATTTTTCATTTGAATAGGCATCCACATAGGCCACAATGCATACGCCCTGTATCGATGATCAGGTAGATGCTGTAGATGCAAACTGATAACACATAACTATCACACTTGGATAGTAATTGGATGGCAGCGGGTTCGAAATCCGCAGTGGGTGACGGCTGTCCTTAACCCGGCATTGGCTGGGGTGTCAGCCGAACGTCATTGGCTGGGGAGGGGGGGGGGCGTTTTTCGCCCCCTGGTTATCTTCCGAACCAATAGCCGCAGCGAGGCGCGCAAGACGGCAATCGAAAGCTCTCAATGAGGCACATCCAAAGCATACACGACATTTTCCAAATAAAGTCACATGTCAAGTCACGGTCAGGTCAAAGGTCAAAATTGAGATATTTGAGTTTGTGGGCCATACTTTCCATCCAAAGCCTTAGATTGAGACTATTATCGCACAAAGAGCTCTCAAAAGTATAATACATATCCCGCATAAGCAAAAGTTAAATTGTAAGCAAAGGTCAAGGTCAGGTCAGATCACAAAAGGTCACTATTGGCAAGAGGTCTACGAAAGTCATGCGACACATGTTGTATGGGTTATTCTACACGTATAATTCGATAGTAGCAGCCATTTTCACAATCTGACACCATATAAGGTCAAGGTCAGGTCACATAAGGTCGAAATTTGAAATAGATAAATCTAAATAAAAAGGCATGTTTCTAGACCAGCTTGGTTTCAGAAATACAGTGCTGACATTTATTTGTTTGTATCTGGTCACTAAAAGCAAACAAAAAAACGCAATTTCAAAATATGACGTCATGAGTTACTCATACTTAGGGAGCCATAAGTCAGTCAAAAATAAAGATATGGCTTTTAAATTTGGCTTGGGTTTGGGTGATACACGAAATCGCTGGCAAGCACTGATGCATTTGCGACCTCCTTATCGTATATTAAACTATCTCGATCCAAACAAATCAACTGGGCCGGACGGAATTCCTGTAAATGTTTTGAAAATGACTGCTCTTCTGATCGCAAAGCCCCTCTCACAACTGTTTAACAAATCAATAGAGAGCGGTATCTATCCCAGAGCCCTCAAGGAAGCGAATGTTCGACCGATATTAAAAAATAAAGGTTCACCTTCCGACTACACCTCTTACTGCCCGATAAGCCTTCTCTCAACTTTATCAAAAGCATTCGAAAAATCGTTTACAAGAAAATGTATTCACATTTCACTGAAAATGCTCTCTTAACAGAAAAACAAAGTGGGTACCGGCAACACACAGTACACAACATCTGCTACTACTTGACGCATAGCCTTTATAAATCTCTTGACGTCGGATGGACTTTACTGCAATTTATCTCGACATTTCCAAATACCTCGACCAAATCTGGCACAAAGGACTAATACACAAATGTATATATTAATTTGGCATAACAGGACCTCTTCTTGACTGGATTACATCATACCTACAGCATAGACGAGTAATTATATGGAACACGCCTTCAGCCCTTAGGACTTTAAACACAGGCTGCCCCCAGGGATCAGTATTAGGACCCTTATTAGCACTTATTTATCTAAACGCACTCTCAAATCGAACACAAAATGACATCCTCTTTTTCGCTGACGATACCTCTCTCTACTATTCTCACACGACAACGGACTTCCGCGCGACGCAGCTCTCACTTCAGGACGACTTAGACGAGATTCACAACTATGGTTGGGAATGGGTGAGAACTTTCAACACCACAAAAACGATCCAGCAAACATTGTCACATACACGCACTCAACAAGCACCAACACTCACATTTTGAGGTGATCCGATACCAATCCGAGAAAGTCACACACACATCTTGGTATAACTGTTCTACAGACCTCCGATTCCACGAACACGTCAACACAATCTGTCATAACATCAACAGAACATGAAGCCCCATTGTATTCTATATCACAGCACTTGCCACGGCCCATTCTCGACCAAATCTACGAAATGTACATACATCAGACCGCACTTCGATTATTGTGACGTTGTCTACGACGGACATATTACCATACAGGACTCCACTAGACTAGAGACATTGCAAAATTGGGCCGGGAGACTGGTGACAGGGGCACTATTTCGAACATCTACCGACAAATTACGGTTAGAACTGGGCTATTTCGCACTGACTACAAGACGACGCATACACAGACTAAGGGTGCGATCGGCAACACGACGAATTCGCTCTCCGACGAATCCAACGAATTCGTTCTCCGACGAATTCGCTGTCTCGTGCGTTCTGGAACAGCAACAATTATCCGCCGGTTTTGTCACTGCTGCGCCGTGTCATGGTTTGTGTGGTTATTTTACTTGTTATCAGAAATCACGGTACTTTGAAGTTCGTCAGAAATGATGTTCATTGTTCAGTGGTAGAGACAGGGTATGTCATATTCTCTTTTCCTAATGTTTGATGAGCATTGGTCATTTTATCGGACTTCCAAAATAAATTAGCCCTCCCGACGACTGGTTTGTAAATTCGCGCTCAGACAGAGCGAATTCGTCGGGCGAATTCGCTCGTTTGCAGATTCGTCGTGTTGCCGAACACAAACTGAGCGAATAATCGGTGACCAACGAATCACCGACGAATTCGTCGTGATTACGGCGAATTCGTCCTGTTGCCGATCGCACCCTTATTCTGTATCACAAACTGAACGACCATGAACAACACACACCATGACACCACACTATGTTACGTCAATTATGCAGAACACCCGAGCAGAGGACATCGACATCAACATCACTTCGATAAACGTGCAATGTTCGGTGAGCTGAAGACCCCGGTACGGGGAGCCCCCACTGAGCCACAGCGTGACCCACTGACTCGGCCGACTGTTGATGGTGGCGGGTGCCGCGTGTCGGTCATGCGATCAGCGTGTGCCAGGCCAAACTTACTTGGCGCTACCGACGTGCTGCCGAATCTGTTTTGCCCTTCTCCTGTTGGCGGCTGCCTCGACCTTGGCTTGATTGAGACAGCGGAGTCTAATATGGAGTCGGGTGCTCACCAGTTTCCTGACGATCCGCCGATCCAGTCCAGGTTCCTTCTCCAGGAGCAGCTCCATCAGCCGACGGATTACTCCTGGCTCCTGGTCGGCACCGCGGCCCATGATGAGGCTAAACAAAACCTCAAACCCCTCAACCACCGACATCCAGCGCTCCGATGGCACCATCAACCCTCCTCTACTCACCACGCGGATCCAGGTGGATGGCACACGGCTCTGGGGCGCCGTACGGGTCGGCAGACCGAGGGAGGCGTCAATGTGACAGCAGCTTGCGGCAACATATCCCGCTACAAACGCCAGGCCCTCCCGCTCCAGACCTATCTCCTCAGCGGAGCTCCCCAACTCCGTCACTTGCCCAGCTGAGCTGATCGCCTGACCAGCATCCGCGTCCTCGTCATCGATGATCGGCGGCACGGCAGGTTGAGTAGTGGCGCTCTGGAACGCCAGCTCAAACTCGTCTTCCTCCACAGCGGCGGAGAGTTCAGTCGGATCTTGGATCTGAAAGTACGTATTGTAGGTCTGAGCTTTAAGAAAGAAAAGCAGTGCAACAATACGGTTCATAATAAATGTCACTTCCAGCATATTTCGCCGTCTCTCCGCTACAGGGAAACCTGGAGAGATGGCCTGTGCCGTAGCACACACATATACAGCACTATCTTGAATTCGTCTATTGAACAGCACAGTAAGCTTTCAACAACTCAATTCAACCTTGGCTATGCACGGAAGGCGTCGCGTAAACTTTAACAGAGTTGCTACAGAGGTGGTGAAATGCACTGGAAGAGGCGTTTATTGTGAAACCAATCGTACAATGTGGTGAAAATATGACACGTAATCTCTATTATCGGAATTAATCTGTTTAGGTATCTAAGAACTGTTATATTCACTGACGCAGGACTACAAATTGTGACAAGGTGAGTTTGAGGCATTCCCTAAACTAGACGCTATATGATCATTGATCAATGTTGGTTACTACACAAACAAATGAAACGTGGGTAAAAGAGTGACATTGGTAAAAATGAGACACGACTGCGGTCTGCGAGAATTGCATATTTTGAGAAGAAAAAAAAACACCGACAAGAATAAAAACAGCGCTCATCGCCTGAATTATGTCACACGATAAAATAATGACACCATCGAATGATGTTTGATAACTTAATACGGCACTCTTGGACTTGGTGTCATATGATGTAGTATTACCTGGATCTGCAGACCCTCCAGGGCCTCGTTGCTCAGGTTGTCCGGCATGTCGAGCCTATGCCCGGTGCTGATGAAGCCCGTGTCCCGCTCCAGCCGCACAGCCCGGCCACTGCTATTGGCGGCCACCAGTGGTGATGGCGCCATCAGCATGATGCGTAGGCGCGACCGCGCCTCCACAGCGTCCGGGGTCGTGTTTTGCCCGCACATGCCCCGGAGCTGGGAGAACGCATTCTCCAAGCAGTCCTGATTGAGCCTGGTCGTCATCAGGTAGCGCAGGCCGGGCACGCTGGCAGTCAGCTCAGAGTGCAGGCCACGCAGTGAGGCCGTACTGCGCATGATTCCCCGCTGAAAGGGCAGCCTTGTTGAGCGGCCTTCGGGGTGCTTTGGAGTGAACTTCCTCGCCGCCCCGATCAGCTTCTCCATCTTCAGAAGCGCAGCATCCTGGACAGACTTGACCTCCGGGTTCAACGCGTAGGCGCAACGCTCTTGTTTGGCGTCATGAGGCGCACGACTGTTCATGACATCAAACCAGGCGTCGAATATCCGGATGGCGTCCGCCTGCGGGCGGCGGAGCGGCAGGTTTTCCGCCATGGCTGCAGCCACGCTCTCGGAAAAGAGTTCGGTGGCCAGATGAACTCTTTGGCTGCACTGTCCGGACGCCTGCGAATAAAGCAACCGCAAAGCGCTAGGTAAGAGACGTGGCATAACATCATCTTCAGCTGGTAAAGATGTTCGAGGTAGGACAAAGATGTTCGAGGTAAAGATCGTATTGGTAAAGATGGTCGCGGATGGCTATAGTTGAATATTCGACCGTGCATAACTAGCGCTAGCCAAAATGTCAACAAAAGAACAAGTTACCCAAACAAAAAACGCTTACGACAAAGTCGCAACGGGAATTGAAATAATAATGCAGGTTCATAAAATGGCTTAAGACGAATAGGCTACGTGAAAACAGACCAGCTATTCATCGAAGCACTTTAACCCTCGCCTTACGAGAGGGTGCCTGAGGCCCTCCTACGGCTTTCCCGGAATAACTTCCGACCGGTTTTAGCTGCGAATGAGCTATCCATATTTCGGATAGCTCATTTTACAACATTTTTACTTATACTGTGGCAAAAAAAGTTTCTACCAGGTGCGGTTCGTGACCTTTGACCTCTGTGTAGAGGTCATGTCAGTCGCGGTCTGCAAAAAAAGCGACGAATGACGTTTTATTCTCGCCGGCAAGGGATGCTTGGCTTGCAACCCAGTAACAGTGGGCCCGACTGAGACATGGATAGCCAGCTGGCAACTGGCCAAAGGGCCGACCTAGACCCGGAGCGACCGTGTCGCTATCTATTCACGGTACGTTACAACTTTCGATTAAAATTATCCAGTGAACTGGCGCGCCCATACTTGGGTGGTGGGTTCGGGGTACCGCGCAATAGGCTCTGCTTAGCGGGTGCTCCGGACCCAAAGCCACCTATACAAACCATTCGGACAAAATATATATATATATATATAAAACGGTCTTTAAGCTCGACAAACGCTATCTAACGTCGTTTTCCCCGAGGTTCTAAGACAATTTGTTCTGACGAGTTTTCCATTCCCGTTTTCCCCATGTATTCCCCATGCAGCTTATATAGTTTGTGAGATAGTAGGGGGCCTGTGAGCCCCCCCCCCCCCCCCCCCCGCTAGGGCGAAGGTGAAAAACTCTCGTAGGGTGAGGGTTAAAGGTATTCACGGTGTTACAAAGATCATCACAGTACGCAGCGGAGTGATACCCGAGTAGTAGGGGGAAACTGATAATGCAAAAAAGCACACAGTCTATTCGTTCCATACCTCAACGTGGATGCGTTTCAGCTTGTGGGCGACGCGAAGCTCTCCGGCGGTCTTCACCAGCAGCTCGGTGAAGCATTGGCGGCTGATGATGCAGGTGCCTCCTCGTCCGTCTGGCACCACCAGCCCGCCATCTTGGGCCACAGTGTGGGTTCTCAAGAGCTTGAGCAGATGCGGTACGTCCGCGAAGATCCATATCTTCCTAGGAAAGGTATTTTGGGTAGGATCGTGGAAACAATGATGCGAAGGAATGCGGGCAATGTTTGGAACAAAGGCATAATTAAAGGGAATAGTTCACCTTTAACATGGGGTTTTGAACTGAGATAGCAGATTTGTAGAGCAGATCGAAAAATGGGTTGTGTGAAAAAAATTAGCTCCCTACGCTAAGTAATTTCGACACAGGACTAGTGGGCCTCTTTTAGAAGACGATGTTTCGTGTCCCGATTGGGGCACGAAACTTGTTTCGGGTCCTCACAACGGTTGTTTACGTTACAAGCAGCCTGCGTATATATGCCTAAAGTCTGTCGATATTGTGTGCAATAGTTTCTATATCCAAGCTACCATACGCATGACGTCATAATTGTCATGAAGTTTTGTATGGCCATGAAGGAGAAAAGAGAAACATGCCCATTTATCGACGGATATGCATCTATCGTCCAAACAGATGCCATATTCGTTTTTTTAGCTCGAAATACCCCGTATAGCCAAATTTCAAGACAACTTTCAAGGTGACCTATTCAGGGTCCTAGGATTGGTTTGGAGTTGGGGCGCTGAGTGGGAAATTTTGCCTAAAAATAAGCACAAAGAGTGGAAAATTCAACCCCCAAAAACATATGTACTCGGCGTTATCAATACGCAATTTCCCGCTCACCAGAACTACCTATGCCAATGCATACCTGTCTTTCCCTACACAGGCTGTCCCTACCATTACATCCATAAATTAGTATGATTCCAATTATCCAATACATTTTAGAATAAGGAGTGGAAAATTCACAGTAAAACTCGGGAAAAAGAGTGGAAAAATAGGGGTGTCAGGGTGTCGTTTTCCACCCAAATTTCCCAATGCTAGGACACTGGTCACCTATTCCCTTTAAGAATGTAGGAGCCAACATCTCATAGGATTGTTTGTTCGAGTGGCCACATGCCACATTTTAAATGGACACGACGTTCGGCGAAAATCCTGTAACAGGGATCCAAGTAACGTTTTAGTGACGAATTCCAGAGACATAAATGATGTAAAGCAGGTTAACATCAGCTACTGTACATTAGTCCGTTTCCTAGCAAGTTTAGCCGGAATGCATCATTACAAGGCGAGAACGAGACTGTTCTCTCTCACGCGACTTCTGAAGAACACTGTGCACATACAATGTCTTTACGAACGGCCAAAAACCGAGAATTGGGAAACATTTACTACACAAATATAAATCGCGGAGCAAACAAATGAATAAAGTAGACAATAAACAAGAAAAAGCGCCGAGGCATGCGGGTGACTGGCAGACAATCATCTTGCTACTAACCTGCTATTATTGGCCGGGTTGGTAATCCAGGTCTTCTCTTCGGTGACCCCCGCCTGACGCCACAAGGTCTCGTTACTGGGGCCCATGTCGCTCGTGGCTGCGACCACCGATAGGCCCAGGGACTCCAGTCGGACGATGACCTGCGACAGCTTGTCCGGCGTCATGGCGGCGTCCAGCTCGTAAAAAAACGGCTGCTTCCATGAAGCACATAGGCCCCTAACCATGAGGACCTGCAGCTTCGAGCCCACCAGAACCTGGTCCGCAGCAGCGTCGTAGCAGTGACGACTGTCAAGAGACATCTCATCGAAGCTTATCACGCAGAGACGCTGGATGTTATCCATGCCTTTTACGGCAGCCTCCAGGACGGCGGCAGCAGCCTCCATCACCCCTGGATTGATGCGGAACGTGCGGCTCCAGCGCGACAGGGTACTCGCAGAGGGAAGAGGCATCTTGAGTACCTTCTGGGCGTACTTGTACCCTTTACGAGTCAAGCAGCGGAGCCCCAACGCCTTTGAGACGTCTTCTGCACTCCAGCGAATTCGGCGCCCCGTTGCTGCCTGGCGCACTTGATTTGTGGACAGAACGCCAGCTGCCACAAGGCGGTCCAAGGTTGCTGCCTTCGTACTAAGGCTCCTCACCTTGCGTAAGAGCGCTCTTCTTGCATTTCGCCACTTTTTGGTCCTTCTCTGAATGGAATCCTTCAGTGTCCATACTTCTACCTCGAGCTTCACCTTCAGTGCCCTTACTTCTTCCTCGAGCTTCACGACTTCCTCGAGCGGTGTCGTCACAACGACATGTGCAGCCCCATCCAAAACAGGAGGGCTCTCAGGGCGTTCGGCAGCCGCAGGTAGGTCCGGACTGGAAAGGGAGAAAGTTTGTAATCATTAGAAAAGCGAGTGGTGAAGCCGGACAGTTTAACAATGGTTATCATACAAGTCTCCATTATGGCAAGGGGGATTTTAGCATTGTCCATTATCAGCAAAACATGAACTAAATACCATAGATGACGACAGGCATATGGGTAGGCATGGAACAAGTCAATAGTTATGCCATTCGGGATGTTAAAGGGATATTGCCACCTCCGGAGGATTTCTAAAAAGCAACTTAAATGAATGGTGGGGATCAAAAATCATGTATGCTCAAGCTCAAACTTGCTCCTGCAGCACCTAAAGCAGTGTATCGGCAAAGCATTTTGTATTTATTTCTGACTCCAAAACGTTGGTCCCAGCTGTGCTCAGTACTAGATTCATGATGGCCGCTCTCATCCAGTTTGGCTGTGGTATTGGCGCCCGCCCAAAGCCGAAGCGTACGAATTCGCCGAGACTTGACCTTGCAAAAATCTATATGTGTTATAAGGTATAGGTCACATAACTCCTACGGTCCCAAAGTCGAGCCAAAGCAATTCTTGCTGTTTTATTATGAAAGAGGCTAAGGTTGTTGAAAATATAATTAACTGCATACGCTTTTTTATTTTAAAGTGCACTGACGGAATGGTGATGTTGAGTTTGCAACATTCAAAAGAAAATAACAGTCCGCAAAGAAGTGATTCTAAATAGTGATGTGGCGACTCCAATTTTACCAATGCTTGGCAAGCATGAGTGGTGCAAATGTATTTTTTGATCTAATGGGGGGAGTTTCGGGAACCAAATTTTGCAGGTGAAATCGGACACGCTTAATCGACCGATACACACCAAAAACTCCATATTGGCCTGCGAGGTGGCAATGTCCCTTTAAGCTCTCGTCAAAATTGGGTTTCGCATGTTGCGGAGACACGGTTTGATAGTAACCCTCGCCCTGATCGGGATGGACTTGTTGCACCCCCCGCACCCCACCCCTAATGTTTTTTGTGGCTTCCTCTCTAGCGCCTCGCCCCACCGCACCAAAACTTTCAGTATCGTCTGAGGCATCCATTGCACATTTTTGACACCAAAACGACGTCTCTAGCTTTTCTTGTTTTTGAGCAGTAGCATAGCACTTTTTGAGGAGCAGTAGCATTTTTTGAGGAACACTGCACTGGTATTTTCCGGCCGGCCGGCAACCGACGAAGCCGCGCGGCGGTGTGACCTTGAGGGCTTTACGAGGCAGTATGGCGCCAGTAATGGCATAAAAGTAAAAAATAGACATCAACATGCTCCAAATTGAACAAGAAACACGTCTATATAAGTTTCATGTCGCCACATGGATTCGTTACACCAGCATTGGTATGCAATGCTGGAGAATATGCGATTTTCGAGACAATTTACCGTTGACCTGACCTAAAAGGTTCAAATATTGACCAAGGAACAACAACAAAAAACGAGTGATCAATTGCGAGATCTCGTTGCGGCCAATCCGCTCGTTTTACCGCTAAGCGCTACGACCCTTAGTTTGAAAACGGCAGGTGGATCGCAACACCCCATCAGTCCGCGTTATGAAAAATGGCCAACCAAGGCGTGGGGTAAACTATATCGCCTTGGGGTAAACAATGCATGCTCTAAGTACCCTATACCTCCAACATTTCATCACAGCATGAAACATGTCTTTATATGTCTATATGATATTTTGAACTGTGAAGTAGACATAACAGTAGTGAATCGTACCCGGCACCCCGCCAACAGTTCAATTATACACAATTATCAAAATAAATCGCATATACGCCCTTGACAATATTATTTCCTCGCTGGTCATTGCTCTTCACAGCCCTTACCAGGAAAATGTTTCACCGGGGTCGTCATCCTGGTCTTCGAAGCTGACAGTGGCGAACAACTCGTCCGCGAGCTTCTTCTGAGACCGCTGATGAAGTCGTTCATCTCGTCCATCAGGTGCTGCCCGCTGCTCCCTATAAACAAAGCGGTAAAATACGTAACTTCTCAAGCAAGCCACACTGCTTGGAAACACATAACAGACCCACGCATGCTGATCTTAAGTTTATAAAGGTGACACTGTTGTGATTTCAGCACACCAACCCAGCACAGTCATAAGCCTCCGATCCTGATACTGCAGTAAAGTGTCCCAAGCCTGTGGTAAGGAAAAACTGCCAAAAGCGTTTAAGCGAATAGCTCTCCTGGGTTACTGCGACCTGTGCCAGAAAAAGTGATGTCACTGGCCACATTCAAAACCATGTGGAAGAAATAACTCTAGTCCATGCCTCGGGATTCGAAATTAGGTCATCTGGGAGGAAGTCAAACATAGTCCTCTCATTAACAGGACCAAATCAAATCAGCAATGACAACAGAAACACCAACTGTCAGCACTGCTATATCTGGATCTGCCCATGGGCAATATGGGAAGAACTGATCGATCATAATAATGTGTTGCATCACTCAAGGGAGTTACAGGTATAAAACTATTGAGTCTTTGAGGACTCATAAATGGTGACGCATACCAATTGACAATAATGCAATCATAACAACTTAGCCACTATGACTATAACTACAACCACAATGACCACAACTAATATTTAACCAATTATCATGCAACTGAGAGACCATGTTCCATAGGAAGGACACATATTCATCTTCTGCTTTCGATAATCAAATCTTGTCATGGCCACTTGAAAGTGATCAAGGACAGTTCAATAACCTCAGAGCAGGTGACTATCATTTAATCACTGCTGCTTTTTAAAGGAAATAGTTCACCTTCAACATGGGGTTTTGAACTGAGATAGCAGTTTTGTAGCCTGTGTTGGGAAACCCCTAACTGCAAGTTTTCTTGACTGAAAAGACTCTCCAGCCGAATACATTTGTTGATTTTTTTTGGCAAAGGAATGCAGTGCTGACGAAAGAATGCGGTGCTGACGATGGCCTGGGCAGAGGCTATACCATCAGCCAATCAGCTTGCAGCTGGTGCTAGCAAGCGAACCGCCGGCCGCCGGTTGGCACTTCTCTAATGCGAGTCTATCCTTACGTGACTACTTTCGAATCTGATTGGCTGAGCCATTTTCTTTCATTCGCGTGATGTCAGGACTCTGACTCAGAGAGTATGTATATAGTTTTGATAAAATTAATAATGTACGACCTTCTGTCCTGAATTGGCGCGATGTATGGCCATTTTTGACAATATAAAAATAAATTGTATTTCAAAACATAATTAAATTGTGTTTGGAAAAAATGTGCCAAGGTAGCTAAAAGAGGTTCTTTAAGAACTATGAGCATGAAGAAAATATGAAAATAGCTTCCATTGTTGAGTAGCATGATAAATCAATTCATGGGCTCTTGCAATGATAACAGTTTGTCATAGACTCAACATTGCACATCTTGTCCAACTTAAATCATTGGACCAGAGGCATGTTCACAGACCCTGCGGTTGGCTGCAGTTTGGCGGTCAGCAGTGGTCGGCAGCCAGTGGGGTAACTAAAAGTGGGGATGGGGCGAATGGTATGACGTCACACGGCTGCAGTTGGCTGCAGTTCCGGCGGTTAGCATGGAGCAACCACAATTCTGAAAACTCATCAGATTTCACTTGCTGATGCATTGATAGCTGATTTAAAGCAAACTTTCCTCAGTAAAAGTTGCTTAGATTTTCTTCTATATCAGGAAATGTGTCAATTTTGTGCAGATTTCAGGCGGTTTGGGGGGGGGAATTCCTTATTCTGCCCAACTGTAGATCCGCTACTGCTGATTTCTCACCTGGACAGGGTAGTTGACGGAAGAAAGACAGATGGCACAGCTCCATCCCGAAGTGCAGGCCTCATGTTACAGAACGACATGGATTTCTTCAAGAGATATGACTCATCAAAATCCTTCTTCATGAAATGTTTTCCACATATCCTTGCTGTTGCAAGATTAATGAAGTCTTCTCTGGCACACCGGTGCACCCATTCTGCCCTCCTGGTGGGATCCTTGGGAAGGAAAAGAAGGACAGGCCGGGCGAGTTCACATTATTGCGACGGCAGTCGGCTACGGCACAATGCACCATGGTGAGGAACGTCACCAGTCACCAGGTGAACTGCAGTAAATAAAATAACCGTCAGCTACGCACTATCTCCAGTCCTCGATTCACACCACGGCAAATGCAAGGCCGTATGCACACATTCCTGCCGCCACCGCCAAGGCCGTATAGGCCGTATATAAGCCGCGCCACAAATCTTATGCGCCAAAATCTTCAACATAGATGACGTCACGCAAATTGAGCCTATGGCGGCTGAAGGGATGACAACCCCCTGCTACCTTCTGGCTCTGGGAAAACCAACCAACTGAAGCCAGCTCCAATGTAGGGACGTCCAGAAGATACACGAACTTGTGTGCCACGCTTTGGGTACCAGCATGCTCTGACTCGGGTATCCGTTGTCAGCCATACAGGCGCGGCCTCGGCTGAGATCGACCATGACGCTCGTGGTACACGGGACACCGAACAGCACAGGAGCTTCAGGAAGAGACGCGGGCGATAACCGGGCACTGCGTGGACTGCCGCCTCCGAAACCAGGAGCGAGCGGCTCGAGACCCCAGAGGGAGGTCGGGGGCGATCCACACCCGTATTGTATCGCCCTGGGTGCACAGCGCGGCGAACGGATGGTTTTCAACTGAAGTTGATCTTTGTGCCACTTCCATGATGCCGTCGCTCCCAAATTCATTTCCGTCATCTTTGGTTTTTCCACTTCTCGGTTGATCCTCACTTCCTCGCGATAACAAGTTTGCGTTTGTCGTTTCCAAAACATATTGCATTCTCGGGTATACTCGGTTGATCCTCACTGCTTCGTGATTACAATTTTGCATTCGTCTCCAAAACATTGCATACTCAACTATTATAGGTTGATCCTCACTTCTTCGCGATTACAATTTTTCATTCGTCGTCTCCAAAACATCGCATATTGAACCTATTCTTCATTATTCTTCGTCTATCAGTGCATACCGGGGCACGAATCGGCTTGAGGGTTCTTTCTACATCAGGGTAGTACTGCACAGGTCCCGGACAGACGTAAATTGTTCAACGTTTTTGTCTTGCACGGAGCGGCCTGAAGCAATGTTCTGTGTGTGTGTGTGTGTGTGCGTGTGTGCGTGTGTGCGTGTGTGCGTGTGTGCGTGTGTGTGCGTGTGGGTGGGTGTGTGTGCGCGCGTGCGCGCGACCGCCCCCCCCCCCCCCCCCAGATGGTCCCCCTCCCTCGGGGGCCCCGCCCGCCCCGTCCCGGCGCTAGACTCCCGCATGACGACGAACCCCGCAACGACCCAGCGTTCCTGCTGATGAAGCGGGACGATGGAGTCCTGTTCCGATCAACCAAACCCTTCGCCATAAGGCGTTGGTTGAGGTCGATCTGTGGCGGGGACGTCGCCATGGCAAAAACGATCCAGTCGGGGGGGGGGGGGGGGCACTGCTGGACATGCACGATCCAACTATCACCGAAAGCTACAGACCAATCTCACTAACCAGCTGCTACCACAAAATCTTTGAACGAATGATCAAAGAAAGACAACTCTACTTTATGCAATCCAAAAACTAACGTACAATCAGGCTTCCTGCCAAATCGAAGCACTACTGACAACCTGGTGAAACTGACAGCAGACATACAAAACTGACAACCTGGTGAAACTGACAGCAGACATACAAAACTCATTTGCACTTACAAAAACACAGCAGCGCTCTTTCTCGACTTAAAACAAGCCTATGACACAATGTAGTGATTATTGTGTATTGGCCGCGCGGGGCGGAAGTGCCCCGCGAAGTACCGCACGTGCGGCGGCAGACGGTGTTTCCGCCGTCGCGGCGTCGGCGAGGCGCGGGGAGACGCGCAGGGTCGCGGTAAGGTACGGTCGGGCACAGTGTGCGGTCCCGGGTTCGGGCTGTCGCATGAGTTAGTCTATTGATTGATACAAGAGTAAACATTTGTTTCATCTTCTCGTTACAAGCTATTTCGGCCTTCGCTCGGACGCAACTCAAGCATCATGTCGACAGTGCCTGTGGCGGGCGCCGACGCAGTGAGGATTGGGCTGACAGACGCTACCGTGGTGAGAGCCCAGCCGGCGTCGGTGATGTCAGCGTTCGACGTGCGGATCGTTGCTGAATATGACGGTTCGACAGATGTAGTTGAGTGGTACGAAAGAGCCCAGCTGCTGTGTGAACTCCGTGGGGTGTCGCTGGCGTCGGTGCTGCCGCTGCGGCTGACGGGTGGCGCCTTCGCCGTCTGGTCCCAGCTGCCAGCTGAAAGCCGCGGATCGCTGGAGGCTGTGCGTGATGCCCTGTATGCGGCATTCGCCCTCGACCAGTTCGCCGCGTTTGACGCGTTCTCGAGCCGCCGTCTCCAGCCGGGAGAGTCTCCGGATGTGTTCTTGGCCGCCCTCCGGCGCCTTGCGGCCCTGTTTGGAGGTGTCCCGGATCGCGCACTGGTCTGTGCGTTTGTTTCCGGGCTGCCGGACTCTGTCCGGCATGCCATTCGGGCCGGGAGCAGGGCGGAAGGCCTCGATCTGCCCGGCGTGCTGGCTCGCTCGCGCGCGGTACTCAGCGATGAGTGCGTCGCGGCGGTGGCGGCAGCGGCGGCGGCGCCGCGCGGTAACCCGCGCCCGCGTGCCGGACCGCCGCGCCTGACTCGCTGGCCGAAGCGGCGCTGCTGGACGTGCGGAGAGGTGGGCCACATCTCCGTGTCCTGCCCTCGTAACACGCCGGGAAACGCCTCGGGAGATGGCGAGTCAGCGCCGGCGTCGTCTCCCGCGCAGTGACCGGCGGCACCCTGCCTGTGATTTCCGTGCTGATCGGCGATCGGCAGTGCAGTGCGCTGATAGACACAGGCTGTACAGACACGCTCGTGTATGCCAGGTGCTGCCGGCGGTGGCGCCCGCGCCGAATCAGTGTGACCACGCTGAGCGGCGATCAGTTCTGCTGTGCCGGGGTGGGCAGTATCGACGTGCGGACTTTGACCGGTCAGCAGGCGCGGCTCGAGGTGCTGGTTTTGGAAGATCGGCCGATGGGAGTGGACCTGCTCCTCGGTATGTCCGGCATCTCAGCGCTGGGAGGCATAAGTGTGCGGGCGCCGTCTGACGTGCGGTTCTGCGGTGCTGCCTGGCGCCCTCCGCCCGCGGTCGACGCTGCAGACTTCACGGCACGCTTCGACGCGGATCGACGTGAGTGGACCGTCGCGTGGAAGTGGGCGAACGGGGCCGGGCCTGACTGCCTGACGAACGGGGTAGCACAGTACGGGATCGCTCCGACCGCGCGGCAAGAGTTCGACCGTGAGATCGACGCGTGGATCGCCAATGGCTGGCTCCTCCCGTACGACGAGCAGGCGGACGGGCCGCCGCGCGGGCTGGTGCCGCTGATGGCAGTGCGACAAAACAACCAGGCCAAGGTGCGTCCCGTCTTGGACTACAGGGAGCTAAACGGCTTCGTAACGGCTCACACGGCGGACGCGGACGTCTGCGCTGATCAAATGAGGAAGTGGCGTCGCCACGGGGAGCGCACCGCCGTCGTTGATCTGCGCAAAGCCTACCTGCAGCTCCGCCTGGAAAGACGGTTGTGGCCGTTCCAAACCGTCATCGTCCGAGGGCAGCGCTACTGCCTCACCCGGCTTTGGACTGAATGTCGCTCCCATGATCATGAAGGCCGTCGTCCGTGCAGTGCTGGCGCAGGACACAGACATCGAACGTGCGGTACTCCCGTATGTGGACGACCTCCTGGTCGATGAGGACATCGTCAGCGCGGACCAAGTCGTGCGGCACTTCGCCCGGTTCGGCCTTCAGTGCAAGCCACCGCAGCGGGCTGCGGACGGCGCGCGCCTGCTCGGCCTGCGTGTGCGGCGAGAGGCCGGCGCGCTGCGGTGGACGCGCGACAACGGCGTCGCGGTGCCGCCCGAACAAGTGACCCGCCGCGCCGTGTTCTCTTGGTGTGGTCAGCTGGTGGCGCACCTGCCGGTCTGCGGCTGGCTACGGCCGGCCGTAGCGTGGCTCAAACGGCGGGTGAATGCTGTCACCCGCGGCTGGGATGATGTCGCTGACGACGCGGCGCTGCGAGGACAGATCGCGGCCGTGGCGGACCGTCTGTCAGCTGCTGACCCAGCGCGCGGCCCGTGGTGCTTCTCCGGCGACAGCGCCATCATCTGGGTTGACGCCAGCTCGATCGCCGCAGGAGTTGTCGTCGAGACACCGGATGACGGCATCGTGGAGGACGCCTGTTGGCTACGCGGCGAGGACTCTGCAGCGCTGCACATCAACATGGCCGAGTTGGACGCCGCCGTTCGCGGTGTCAACATGGCGATCGCCTGGGGCGTGAAGGTCATTGACCTCCGCACGGACTCTGCCACCGTGCACCGGTGGATTGACGACGCCCTCAGCGGCCGAGCGCGGCTGCGGACGAAGGCTCAAGCCGAGATGTTGATCCGACGCCGGGTAGACATCATCCGACAGCTGGTGGAGGAGCTCCGGCTGACGCTGTCCGTCACGCTGGTGAGGTCGGCGAAAAATCGGGCGGACGCCCTGACACCGAGTCCCCAAGGAGTGGCTGCGTAGCGAGGGCGCGGACGAGCGCGTGGTGTGTGATGACAGCACGCTCGGAGCGTGTGAGGGCCGTGTGCTGTGCGGTGGGCCTGAAGATCGCACGGTGTGTGATGACAGCACGCGCGGAGCGTGTGAGGGCCGTGCGGTGTGCGGTGCCGGTGAGAGGGCGTGCGATGTGGCTGAGACTCGTGCGGCGATCGCAGAAGTGCACGAGCGGGCGGGCCACCCTGGGATCCGACGGACCCTGTATTTCGCGCGGCGCGATGTGTCGAGGAATATTTCACGCTCCGAAGTGCGGAGTGTCGTAGTCAAGTGTGATGTGTGCTCTTCTATCGACCCGGCCCCTACACAGTGGGACCACGGCTCGCTCGGCGTGGTCGAGACGTGGGAACGCATCGCCATCGACGTCACACATCATCAGCGACAAAGCCACCTCTCCATCATCGACTGTGGGCCGTCTCGTTTCTGTGTGTGGCGCCCGCTGCGCCATGCAGACGCCAACGAGGTCGCCAGCCACCTCGAGCAGCTGTTCCTCGAGCGTGGGGCACCAGTGGAGATCTTGGCGGATAACGACACCGTCTTCCGCAGTCAGCGATTCGCTGCGTTCGCTGCTAAGTGGGGAGTAAAGCTGCGGTTTCGGGCGGTGTACGAGCCGGGCGGAAACGGGATTGTGGAGCGTGTGCATCGGACTGTGAAAGTGATTGCCGCCCGGAAACGCTGCTCGATTTCGGAGGCTGTACATCTGTACAATGTGACGCCCCGTGACGGGAGTAACGCGGCGAGCTCCCCTGCCGGGGGACTGTACAGATATACGGTGCGCGACTGTGTGCGGCCGGCCGCTGATCAGCCGGTGCCGGAGCGCGCCGGAGCTGAGCCGGACATCGCGCCGCCCGGCGCCGCTGTGGCCTACGAGGTGGGCGACGCCGTGTGGGTGAGGCGGCGGGGAGCGCGGTGCACAGAGCCGTCTCGGAGGGGGGTGGTGACCGGCACCGTGTCTACACAGGTGGTGGAAGTCGACGGACTGCCGTGGCACGTGCGGTGCCTGCGGCGGCGCCACGACGGAGTGGCGGCAGACAGTGACTGTTCCAGCAGTCGAGCCAGCGACGCACCGCCGCTGTACGTCCCGGCGCGCGAGGATGTGGACTTAGAGTCGTGTAGCGATGCCGCCGGTGGTGATGAACCGGCTCCACAAGATCCGCCTCTGCGACGGAGCGAGCGCAACCGACAGCCTCCGCAGCGCCTGTGTTGTGCAGACGATGCTTGAGTTGGTGTAGGTATAGCGCTTGTGAATTGGTGGTCGATGTATGATTAGTGTCGGTGTGATTGTGTATGATCTTTGAGATCATGGGGAGGGTGTAGTGATTATTGTGTATTGGCCGCGCGGGGCGGAAGTGCCCCGCGAAGTACCGCACGTGCGGCTGCACGTGCGGCGGCAGACGGTGTTTCCGCCGTCGCGGCGTCGGCGAGGCGCGGGGAGACGCGCAGGGTCGCGGTAAGGTACGGTCGGGCACAGTGTGCGGTCCCGGGTTCGGGCTGTCGCATGAGTTAGTCTATTGATTGATACAAGAGTAAACATTTGTTTCATCTTCTCGTTACACACAATCAACTTCTCAGCACTATTAAATCAACTACACAATAAACTACACAAAATAGGCATCACCGGACACCTAGCACACTACCTCAACTCAACCAGTATCTTTGCAACAGAACTTTCCACGTCAAACACTCAGGACACCTATCAGACATCAAATACCCGTCAACGGGTCTAATGCAAGGATCCGTACTCAGTCCAATCCTCTTTATCATAGCACTGGACTCGGTATTACACTCCATCCCAGCACCTACCAAAATTGCAATCTACGCTGACGACATATCAATCTGGACACAAACACTACAACAACGCCTTAGCAACACTACAAAGATCCCTCAGCTACATTGAAGAAAAATTAGAATCACTTAATCTTCACATTTCCTCAGATAAATTAAAATGTATTCTATTCGGCAGAGCTTCCACGAAACACAGCACCCTTTAACAATCCAAAACAAATCAATCCCATTCGCACCACAAGGTAAATTATTAGGTATTCCCTAGATTAACATTTTACTTTCCTTAATCACATCCAAGACATCACAGCCAGAGCAACACAAAGGATCAATATACTAAAACCCACATCAGGAACAACATTGGGAGGGGATAGAGCAACGCTGTCAAAACTATACAATCACTCATCAGGCCGCTAATGGAGTACGCGTGCATTATCTTCGAAAATGCAGCTCAATGTCACCTAAGAAAACTTAACTCAACCCAAAAACCATGTATACGTGAAATTACAGGAGCTTACAAAACATCACCAATTGACGCACTACACACCTACAACATATCACCCCTCTACTCTACCCGGGCACTGCGTAGAGTACCGAACTTTCTCAGGTCAGCTAATCAGCGTCGGTATATAGCTCAATAATGACGTCATTCGCCCAAATCGAAATAACAGCACAGCAGCTTCAGGAAGAGACGCGGGCGATAGCCGGGCACTGCGTGGAGTACCGAACTTTATCAGGTCAGCCAATCAGCGGCCGGTCTATAGCTCAATAATGACGTCATTCGCCCAAATAGAAATGAACGAAATACTTAACGTAAGATAGACATTATATTGACTTTGAACAACTCACTTAACGTAAAATAGAACCCTATTCCCTTGCTTCTTGCTTACTCCGGGTTCACATAAACCGGTTAACGTATTTTTTTGCCTGGCAAATTCACAGAAGTAATTCCCCCCCCCCACACCCACAGAACTTGGCTTTAGGCCGCTCCGGGTAAGACAAAAAACGATGCTGAACAATTTACGTCTGTCCGGGACCTGTGCAGTACTACCTTGATATAGACAGAACACTCCAGCCGATTCGTGCCCGGTATGGACTGATGAGACGAAGAATAATGGAGAATATGTTGAATATGCGATGTTTTGGAGATGACCAATGAAAAATTGTAATCGCGAAGAAGTGAGGATCAACCCATAATAGTTGAGTAAGCAATGTTTTGGAGACAAATGGAAAATTGTAATCACGAAGCAGTGAGGATCAATCGAGAATAGTCAAGTATGCAATATGTTTTGGAAACCACAAATGCAAACTTGTTATCGCGAAGAAGTGAGGATCAACCGAGAAGTGGAAAAACCAAAGATGACTGAAATGAATTTGGGAGCGACGGCATCATAGAAGTGGCACAAAGATCAACTTCAGTTGAAAACCATCCGTTCGCAACGCGTGCGCACCTCCAGCGCTGTGCACCCAGGGCGATACGTGTTGTGTCCCAGGGCGATACGTGTTGTGTCCCCCTCCACACTGGGGTTCTGCTCGGGAACGCCACACACGCCGACGACTCGGATGAGCTAATTGTATTCACCTTTAGAACTGGCGAACCCAACCACAACAAAACCTCGTGTCTGTCTCCCGGAGGTCACGTCCTTAAGGCGGCCGCTCACTAGGCCATTCGGCGCGCGGAGGTCGCGATATCGCTACGACTTTCCGCGCATCTTTAGCGACTTTCCGCGTTCGCGTCAGCCGAAACGTCAAAAATCGCAGACGAATGTCGTCGGCCGGCCATCTGCGGACCGGCGGAAAAAAGCTGATTCGAACGAGCTTTTTTCCGCGGCTGAACGCCGCGGACAGCAAAATTGATCATGCTAACAGTGGCGAATCTATGCAAGACAGAGGTGCACATTTTGCACAGCATGCTCTTGCCGCTGTGAAATTTATTATGTAAAAGTTTCGTAGTTCTAAACTTACATCTTCGTCGAAAAATGGCCATCATTAATTTACCTTGTGACAGGCTGTAGGCACAGGTTGCGACATGCTGTAGGTCGGCGGGGCGGAATCTCGCGAGCAGACAGCGCCGAATCCGCCGGAACAAGGACGATATTCAGCGGTATCGACGCGATTTTCCGAGGCGGAATGTCGCAGTATATCGCGCGCCGAATGGCCTAGTGTGCGGCCGCCTTTACGAGGAGAGTGGTGTGGATGTTTTCAACTTCGAAATTGTATATATCCAGGGTTGATCCCCGACAGGATGCTTTCCTGCAGAAGACGAAGACATAAGTTCAAATGGCTCCGGACCCAGATATCGACTGCCTTCTGGCTCTGGGGAAACAAACAATAGACCAACTCATGCCGGGGATCAGCGCCGCTGTCGGAACGTTCAGAAGCTACACGAACCACTGTGTGTGCCATACTCTTGGTATCAACATGCTCCGACTTGGGTATCCGTTGTCAGCCATACAGGCTGAGATCGACCATGACGCTCGTGGTACACGGGACACCGAACAGCACAGGAGCTTCAGGAGAAGACGCGGGCGATGATAACCGGGCACTGCGTGGACTGCCGCCTCCGAAGCCAGGAGCGGGCGACGGAGCAGTGGTAGGTCCGTTCATACCCACACCCTCTCGTGAACAGCGCATTGAAGTTCATCGGGACAGGACCAGCCCCAGTCAATTTGCCTGGCAACACTTGGCAAGCCGCGATGGCAACTATTTCTACAGCGAGCCGGCTTTAGGCATGTTGGGCTACGGGAAAATAGGTGGTATTCGGGTCGCAATTTCAACCATTTCTAAAATAGTTCGTTTAGCAGATGATACATAACTGTGATGTCAAATGCCTTGCCTATTCATATCTGGGGTCCTTTTGGCAAAATTAAGTTAAATTTTGACCAAGAAATTGTTTAATGGAACCCTGCACGCATATTCCAATGGGTTAATTCAGCTTATCTGACTAATAAGCGTTATATTTCGCCTTTATTGACTGCGTCAATGCCGCCAATCAGCGCACTCGCGGAAGTGGAGGTGCCATGCAGGCTTTTGTTCCCATGGCAACCACCGCGATTCAACTAATTCTACTAATTCAACATCTGGCAAACATGGTTGATATCTTAGTATGAATAGATTGTTTGAAATATTCAATGTCTGCCGCACTATTTTGCAGCAATTAAAATCAAATGGAAATTTAGTTTTGTATTATTTCAACCTTCGAATTCAGTATGTTTGTACATTTGTCTGTTTTTATAAGAATATAATTGATACATTTTGATTCACAGAGTATACTAAAAACATGTGGTATAAAACCTAGAATCTAGTGAGGAAATGGTGACGTAGGAACGACACCTGTTCTTCTATAGCCTTGGCAAGGGCGGATCCAGCCGGCCGTTTTTTTTTGGGGGGGGGCCAAACCGTTTTTTTTTAGCGGACCTTACCTACCCCCAATTTCGAATTTCTCCCCGGATTTGGGCCACTTTATTTTGCAACCACACGATTTCGATTTTTTTTCCCATTTTTTTTTTAGGTTTTCGACCTTTTGGGATATCGAAAAAGGATGTCAAAAAAATGTCAGCTTGCAGTTTGTATTGTTCCGACATTACCTTACACTGAGAAAAAAAAACTATGTCAATTGTCAGCTGTACCCAGGGGCGTCGCCGATAATCTTTGAGTAGGGGGTCGGCTGAAATGACGAGAAAAAATGTACCCCAATTTGTTATGCGTGTATTTAAGCCTTTGCAACATTTTTAATGTGGATTTGCATGTTATAGTAGGTACTTGTTATTTAGCGCCGCGAAGCGGCGCGAATTTTTTTTTTTTGCTCGGGTTTGCCTGATAAAACCCAGAAACATAGGCATTTTTAGCTTCTTAGCCTTGTAGAGGATAAGAAGCTAAAAATGTTATTCATTCAATTCAGCGTTACGACGAAACGAAGACGATGACGATGGCTTCGTTATGACGATGGCCACTGATGTGACGCTGCGAATCGGCGTGAACATTTTAATTTTAGGTCGTGGAAAACTCATTTTTAATATTGGAACCAGACCGTGAGTGGAGCCAAGCCTCAGGTAACCCCTTTTCCTGGTTGCACATCTCGGTAAGATGCAAGATGTTGAAATGAAGGTAGTTTTTCATATACATTAGCCTCGGATAGTAAATCACGATGGCCGGTGGCAGTCTGCGCTCAATAGTACATATGATAATAATAACTGTAGTCTGTATACATACCTATGTACCGAACTGTAACAAGCAACTGGTAACGGTGCAAATGGTTTCAAAGTAGCAAGAGGCAGACCGACATTTCCGCGCATAAATGGTCCCTGTGGATCTGGAGGAGCCTGGGGGAGATGGCTTGGGGAGATAGTGTTGGCCTGGTCCCCACTATTAGCTCTTCGGGCCAACAAGTTGGGCACCGCTGGAACAGCTTCCGGTTGCCGAAGTCTGCGTCTTTGCGTTCGCGTCGCCTTTTTCGGAACTCGGCAGACATGCTAAACATGTAGCCTGCTTTAAAGATAATATTTTATGAAGAGAGTTGGCCCTGGGGCCAGCAATTACCGCCAAGGAGAGCCTCTGCAAGACACTTAATGGAATTAATTTTCCAAATTTGTATATGCAATTGCGAAACTTGTGTCATGCCGCGAAGCGGCAGAAAATTTTTAAGTTTTTGATTGTGGCTAGCTTGATTTTGACTGCTGCAATTTTGGGATGCCCAGTACCGTTCTAAAAACGCAAATATAGCATGCATTAGATTTCACGTCTGGGGGGGGGGGGCAAAACATAGTTTGCCCCCCCCCCTTAAACAGGCTTGGGGGGGCCATGGCCCCGTTCGCCCCCCCCCCCCCCTGGATTCGCCCTTGAGCCTTGGACAGCACCATCGAGTCAAGATTACTTTACTAATAAGGTTTGTTCACTAGGGAAATCGAACCGCCGCAGTGACGTCACACTATTTGGCAGGAATATTCCTGCATATGGCAGTAGTTAAAGAAGACGTTCTTGACGCAGATAATACAAGAACGAAGTGAGATATCTATTTGTTTTTTTTTAAGGCTTGGTGGTAGAAAAAGATAAAAATAGATCAGATAGGAACATGAGTGACATGCAACTTGAAAGACCGTGATTAAATTACTTTGGAAAGACCCACGTTGATGTTCTGGGCATTTTTTCTGAGAGCTATTCAATTACCTTAAGCATTGGTTCAGCATTTTTCCTATATTTGTTTTTCATTTGAATGCAATGTTAAGCATTGGTTCAGCACGTTGTATCATTAAAATATGTGCTTAGTATGGCATGTCTGCCTATGACAGTAGGCCGTTTTCCTTTATTTTTGATCAGTGACGTCACAGACGTCACAGTCACGGTTTGACGTCACAGTCACGGTTTCCACCAATGGGGTGGCCAAATCGGGAGCGTTCGAGACCGGCACAGCCACCATGTTTGTGTACAGGGGCGGGGCTTGACCTTATATGGGCATGGGCCTCCCACTTTTTGCATGCCTCGCTTTGACATCGCCTAGCGGCTCACCCTTCCAATTAAGGAGAAAATGGCCGAAGAGCGAGCTGTAGAGGACATTTCAATCTATCATTTAGTGCTCAATTCATCCCGCTGGCACCTAAGGTATTCAACTGGTAGGACGCGAAAGTAGGCCGATTTATCACTATTTGAATAGGGAGCGTGTGACGTCACGTGCCCGTGACGTCACGCCATTCGCTGCCTACCCCGGACAGGTCTACCTAGTATCTAGGGCCTTGCGAGGCAGGTATGGTATGCGCGTGTCGGGAATCGGTTATATCGTATATGTATGTAACTATTTGTGGCAAATTGTTACATAAGGATGTTGGCATTTTTTATTTTGGTGTGGAAAACAAAATGATTGTATGTATCCGTGGGATTTAATGTATCGAATGGTGTAAAGCAGAGTTGGAGTGACATTTTATCCCTATTCTTGTTTAATGTATATATGGATGAACGGTAATAGTTCAATAATTTACCTCCCCAGTTAATCAGTTGGAGACACAGTAGGGAAATACTATAAGAATAGAGTGCTCTAATTTGAGATTTTAATGCATCAGATTATATTTTAGAATGCATCAGATAGTTATATTCTAATCAGTCGCGAAAATGAGGTTTTTTTAAACGGCTATTGTGTAGCACTGTGACCACTTGACGACCCATAGAGGGCATGTATGTTGAGAAAAACCTCAAACTTTGTTTAAAGATAGGTCACATTAAATTTATGAATATGTCACGCAGGAAACAGTCAAGATCCTTACTCTATGTTTGGATTACCTGTTGATGTCTGGTGCTGAAATGCTCAATAAATAGAGCTGAATGCTGATAATTCAAAATTAGAGCGCTGGCCAGTATGTGTACTCAATAATTAGAGCGGATTGGACCAAGCACGCCATAATGTTCCCATCACGTTTCAGAAGTTTGCAATTCCTAACAGATTTTCAATATGCATCTGGATTTTTTTTCAGACTTGAGCAGGAAAAAATATGATCGTTGGATAATTGTTGTATCCTATATGGCTTCCTTGTTTTCTGACATTTTGTTACAAGTTATTGCAAGTGGTTTTTGTAAAAAGTGTTCATAAAGGCGCTCTAATTTTAGATCATTTACATGCATGTCTATGGCAGGCTCTGATGTCACCGGCTCTATTTTTGGAGCGCTCCATTGTATTTCCCTACTGTGTCTCAACTGTAATGGTGATCTCCTTAATAGAAGAAGAGTATTATTACGACAGGCAGAAAAATGGGTACTGGTAGGGCAGGTGTCACACTTCCGTACACAACTGACAACACTGTAGGCAGTGTGAACTGTGATGAGCCTAAACAAGTGGCTGTGGCAGGCGGTGCAGCCGGCGTGATGACATCATTGGGAGGATATAGGGGAGACCCTACTTAATGGCGTAGGCCTGTTTACTACTCGGTCAGACTTCATGGCTTAGGTCTGTTCACACTCAATCGGACTTAATGGCGTAGGCGTCTTTACTACTCGATCAGGCTTAATGGTGGGGTTAGTTTAGTTTAGGTACCATAACCTAAACTTAAATGGCAGACTTAATTGCTGGTTAGGTTAGGTTAGGTACCATAACATAAACTAACCTAACCTCGCCATTAAGTCTGATCGAGTAGTAAACAGGCCTGCAACATTAAGTCTGATCGAGTAGTAAACAGGCCTATACTATTAAGTATACCCTTCCAATGACGTCATCTATCCGGCTGCACCGCCCGCTACTTGTTCAGGCTTGTCACACTACCTACGGTGTTGTGTACGGAAGTGTGGCGCCTGCCCTACCAATACCGAAAAGTGTACCAGTAATACTAAAGCTATACCATCACCAAAAACTATACATAATCGAACCTGACCTAACCTTACAGCAATTATGGTTGCAGAGACCCACGTTTAGAACGCTCTGCTCACATTCGCTCGCTGCGCTGCATCACCTAACAGGGTCAGGGTCTGGGAGGGTTCAGTTATATGGTTGGCAAAGCTGCTGTTTGCTAGTATGCATTTTGTACTCTTTTAAGCTCTTTTGAAATTATGATCTTTATTTATGCTTTTATGCTTTATGCTCTTTTAACTGTAAGTAGCTATTCATGAAATACATGAATGCAGCACACCGGTTAGTGTTTTACAACCTGCTAGCCTGCTATCCGTATTGACTATTGAGCTTGTTGATTGGTTCAGAAACTCAATTTTAATTCACACCTGTTTTACTTTTCCCAGCTCAAGAACCAACTTCAAATACATTTTCCTCACTTATTTCATATTTGCATCCTATCATATAGGATTACTAAAATCCATAGCAATAATTATATAGCAATTAACAATAGTTGTAAAGTACATATATGTACCTGTGCTGGTGCAAAATAATAATAATTGTTATTATTATTATTGCTATTAGGAACATATATATTGGAATATATATTTCAATGCAACTGGATGCAGTATATATGTCAGGGTAAAATCAAATCAGTCAAAGTTGAGTCGACTCAAAAAAATTGTCCCCCCGCTTGAGTCAGAGTTGAGTCAGGGGTAAAAGCATATGAGTCAACGCTGAGTCGACTCAAAATAAAAAATTGCCGCTTGAGTCAGAGTTGAGTCAGGGGTAAAAGCAAATGAGTCAACGCTGAGTCGACTCAAAATAAAAAATTGCCCCACTTGAGTCAGAGTTGAGTCAGAGTCCCTTCGACAATGAGTCAGAGTCGAGTCAGTCTAAAAAATCTGAGTCGAGCACAACCCTGGACTTGTGCGATATACTCTAATTGATACTCATTTGTCCTGGTGCTGTGGACTGAAGCCATTTGTCTGGTGCGTCATTGTATATATATAGCGATGTATGACTTTTTGTCAGTGGATGACATTGCGTATGTTATCTACACATTTGTATTGTTCATGACAGACCACATGCAGAAGTTGTCTTCAACAAGTCTGTTTTGAATATGACCTTGTATTGAATTGAAATACAGTCTGAAATGTGTTAAGATTAAAGTGTTGTTCTAATTTGGAGATTGTTTTAGAAACTATACTGAACATCTGATGAAGATTGTTTAATGACATTCCATATAAATTTGCTCGCCCATTCAACATAAAACAAAACATATATATATTTATATATATATATATATATATATATATATATATATATATATATATATATATATATATATATATATATATATATATATATATATATATATATATATATATATATATATATATATATATATATATATATATATATATATAAACAATATAAACATATATAAACGTTGTTGTCAATGCAACATAGTCAACGATCCGTAAAAGCAGTCATCTTCATAAATGCCAATCTTTACAACAACAACAAAAACAGTTACATTGTATTGTACAAAACACAGGGTCCTAGGATTGCTTTGAAGCCAGGGTGCGGAGTGGAAAATTCGGTAAAAAAATAACAATAAAGAGTGGAAAATTCAGCCTAAAAAAGGTCATATGATGTATTTTTATGTGCCAAAGCTCACCCATCAGAATCAGCTGTTAGAAATGGCAGTACTTTCCTAACCTTGTTTTCATCCACAGGTTAATATTAACATTAATAATATCAGTGTTGAGTTAGTTATCCAATTACCAATACATCCTGATTTAGGGAGTGGAAAATTCACAGTAAAACTGGGGAAAGAGTGGACAAATATTACCCACAGGGTGTCGCTTTGCACCCAAATTTTGCAATCCTAGGACACTGACAAAACATTCACTTATACTGCACTTTGTTTGTCATTTAATGTACACAATGGAATAAGAGCCTCTTATGACACAAATACAAAGCATGTAAATATAGCTGACTAGCTTCGTCAGAAGACAGGCACTGACCACCTGCTTCAGCCGTCGGCAGAGGGCCGCCGACTCCGCCAACACCAGCAGGCTCTCGGTGAGCACGTGCAGCTTTGCACTTTTGGCTGACAGTCCAGACGCAGCTCTGCCGGTGCTGTTTCACTTCGCGCAGCCGACGCTCGCTGGCCTCACTAGCGCACGACACGCAGTCGGCATAAGCGTCGGTTGACGCGTTCTAGGCCACCGGCGTCGAACAGCTGGCGCTCCTGGGCCAGCTATCCGACCCAGCGCGTTGGCCGGCGCCGGTAGCTAGGTGCAGCGGCGTCCAGCCGTGCGCATCGCAACACTGTCGGTCCCGCGTCCCAACAGCGTCACCAGCACGTCGTCGTAGTGGCAGGCGATCAGCGCCAGCTGAATGCGGCCACGACCTCGGCTCGATGTCCAGCTCCCTGCCAAAGATCATGAGCATGCCGAAATCAGTCCATTGAAAATGGGGTCAGCTACTTATCGAGTGTCTGCAACAGTCACATATTCACATAAATCACGACAGCCTGGAATACAATCGGTCGACCAAATGGAACTCAAGACTGGTTATTGATTCGACTTGGATGGAATTGATTGGAATCGTAATCAAAATTCCTTGAATCAAAGAAGACTCGATTCACGACCAGATCTTTTGATTCATGAATCGTGATTGAATCAAAACCTGCATGGAACCAAGGCTGATTGAATCCAAAGATTAACGATTCTGAACGATTGAAGTGCACATGGTAAATTGTGCACATACAATGCAGTCCCAGGTCTACATTCATGTATGCTGAAATATTATTGCTGTAACAATGTTTTCGTGATCATATATATGTGTTTCCATTTTTATTAATTTTACATAAATTCAACATTTATATTTAAATCTTGAATCTAATGTGAATCGATTATTTTTATTATTATTTGAATTGGAAAGAATCAATTCTAAAAAGTTGAATAAATTATCAGTCTGAACTCAAATGTGCGTGCAATAATTCTGCTGTAAGCGAGTGTCACATATTTTTATGAAGAAAACATCAAATTCATAAATAACTGGAGTTAGAGTCTATCTTCTTCACACAACTACATTTGAAACTACTCAGCATTATATTTGACAATTTGACACTGAACCTTATACATCAATTCATCTATCAATGTATCCCTACAGTTTTGTCACACAAATATCTCCAAACTGCATCACATCATAGCAGGGACTCGTCTAAGGGAATTTGACTGGGGGGGGGCTGGCCGCTGGAGTGAATATTAATGCACACATGTTTTGTAAACTCCTAATTAAACTATGGGTGATTCGTTTGGTGATAACACACCACTCACGTTATACCTATATCCCAGTTTTTGTTCTAGTATCGTCGAATTATTGCAGTGAACTTACAAAAATATGTGGATATTAAATGATGCCCAGTTTGTGCTAGAGCTCACGTGTCATTAAATGTTGAAACCGTACATTTACGGTAAGTACAGATGTATATGTCTTATTATATCCCATCCGTCTAGATGGCACTAGTAGAAGACGTCTGAAGTTATGCTGTACCGCATATAACCCGATGTATGGGCTGACAATATGGCGTGCGACGTACAACATATTTAGTGCAGATCGCAGAAAGTCAGGCATATATATGTACGTCGGTCTGCCCAGATTCGGGATCTCTTTATTTGGTTTGGCTTCACTGCATCAAGCGGCAAGAAGAGCCTCATCAATCATTATGCAACTGGCCGAGGGTAATGCAACAATACAGCTGTAATATACACATGAAAAAGATACGTTAAAAAAGATCCGTCGCAAAGCGAGGCATAGCAAGTGTTCATAGCGCTCAATACCGATCCGTTGGCTCACGCTGCTGTGACATTCGCTCACAATGATCATATTGGTTGTGCCTGCACAATGGCACATTGCACATTCTCAGATATGTGCTTGTGAAGTGTCTTGCACACAATCTTTGGCCTGTAAACACGAACCGTACTAATTATTGCTACTACTGCGGAAAAACTTGGCCACAAAGACCCGCTCGGTGTAAACGGTGAGAGTTGGAGCGCGCTCACGCCTGTCCTTGACACTCAGGAACCGTGCCACGGCCGGCCTCGGGTCGAACGCCGCGGTGCCGACGCCGTTGAGAGCCAGGAGTAGACGGGCGTTCACCGTGCTGTTTGCCATCCTGAGCCGGTGGTGGGACCTGATCGCGTTGAAGTGCGAAACCGCGCGCTCCGTGCCCATGCTGTGCGGGGTTAGTGCCATGAAACCGCCAAGGAGCTTCTTACATGTACCTGACGCAGCGGAAAACATTAGTCGCAGCTTTCCTCCCACGGTGGCTGCTCCGTCTCGGGCAGAACACATAGCAGACCACTGGTCACAGGTGGACGTTACGAGGTCCTCCACACCAGCCTGTCCGAAAATTCCCCGTGTCAGCTCCGTGCCTGCTCGCAGGAAGTCCCGCACTGAAGCTGCGCTTACCAGCTTCAACATGATGTTGACCAGCTCATCCTGCTCGATCTCCAGCCGCTCGCCCAAGAAGTTGATGATACTCTGGACCGTGTCGTTCCGGACAGCCGAGTAGCTCCTGAAAGAGGGAACGTTGGCGTTCACAATCTGCCGGCGGCTGCTTGGTCCTGAGCAGTCGTCAGCACTTGCTGCTGCCTGCTCCTCTTCTTTTCCTCCGGGAAGGGGGCCGTCATTCATCAGCTGGAGCTGCAGGAGCGCCGAGTCTCTGGCCTGTATGACGTCCGGCAGAGTCAGCTCGCTCTTCTGCAGAGTTTTCTGCAAGCGAGACATGACGCCGCTGATGTCGTGCAACAGAGCTGTGAGCCGGAGAGTCTGACCACCGGCCTGCCACTTCTTCAGCATGCCAGTGGCTCGAGCCGCGCCTTTCTTGTCAGTGCCTGATGCGGCGACAGCCTGCCACACGCTCCGACACGCTTCGAGGTTGGTGAGAATGGCACGGCAGCACTGATGGAGATGCTCTGCAAAGCGCACTTCGAAGAATGGTGGGAATGCCAGGACTTCACCACAGTCTCGCAGAGCCTTGGTGTGCCTCTTTGAAGTACGAAAGTATACGTCAAGAGGCCGGTCATATCTGCCTTCCATTGCCGCACCTCGTCCACTGCGTCTTCGACCGACTCCATGGCCAAGTCTGAGCGGTGACAGACGCACCACATGGTCATTATGTCGCGTTCCAGGTGCTGACGAAGTTTGGCCCATAGGGGCTATGGGCAAAGCTTTCCGGCCAGTGTTGGCCGTCTCGCCGTCGGTCGTCAGGCCGATAAGCTTCTCGGTTGGGGCTCGACAGCTGGCCAGGGCGACGGTAACCGCCTCTAGAAGGCCGCAAGCTCCATCCTCATCAGGCTCCACCATCGCCAGGAACATGTTCTGCAACGCACCGTCGCTGCTCAGCGTGCGTGCCGTTATGAACTTGTTGTCACGTTGCGTGCGGTCCACAGATCCGTCTACTTGGATCGAGTACAGAAGGCATTTATGTAGCCGCTCTCCCAGCCGATCCCGTTCCATGGCGCTGATGATGTCGAGCATCTCCTTGTAAGCGTCTGGCGACCTGTACTGAAGAGAAGCAGCTGGAGGCGTCAGGGGAGTAAACGGCTGGTTGTCAGTCTCCAGTGACAGAACGCGCTGGGCATGCATGCTGGCGAGAGACCGGGCGGGCCACGACCATGCCGTCAGCGTCTCGAACAGGCTGTCGTTGTATACATCCACCGCCAGCTGTGTCAGCAGACCGATAACATGAGAGTTTGCCTTCTTGGTGATGTTGTGCCACGGGTGGTCAGTGGGGCTCTCCAACCACACTCTCTGTATACGCTCCTCCTCTACGGCCGCAGCGTGAGGCTGTCCCAGCAGGTGGTCGACCACTCGCTGCAGTCGCTGTTTGTCACCGATTCTGACCCGGTCGGCCATGTACACTTTGCCGTTTAATGCAATCTTCACAGCCGCCGTCTCATGCTTCTTGCAGGTCTGGCAGGTCATGAAGGACCGAGGTTTGTTGTTCATTCTCGCCTTTGTCTCTGTAAGGCAGGGGTTGGTTTTGCAGCAGCCACGCGTTGTCCAGTTTGTGGCCCTTGTACCACTCCGATGAGCTTGATGAGGAAGCTGAAGTCTCAGCAGGAGGTGAGAGGGAAGAGCTTTCATCAGGAGGAGTCGGCAAGGCGGAAGTCGAAGGACCTGTGGGAAGTGGACCGATGCCACGGAGAGAGGATAATGGTTGGTGACCAATTTCAGAGATTTAAATGCAAGATGATGACAATATTTTGTATAGATTGAGAAATGGTATATTACATAGCACAATATACAAATACATAGCAATACATAGCATGCAAAATATACATAGAACCATTTCATCTCTAGTCCTTAAACCAGTGGTTTCCAGCACCAAGAGCACGGTTGCCTCTTTTGGTGATCTGAATGACTGGGCCGCTCCGCAGACCTAAGCTTCAAGCAGTGCGGTACAGCATACCTTCAGGCGTTTGCTACTAGTGCCATCTATGGCCAGACATATAAGTATAAGTGTATTGCGTATCGCGCTCTTTGCCCCGGTGTCGGTTGTGCTTATTGGTGCCGATGCAAAGCTAGTGGCTTCCTTGTTGGATGACCAGAATGACTTATTATTCCATATATCAGATTGAGAAGACTGGAAGTTGAATTATTTGCAGAGGTACACTACCATTCTACAAATAAAGCATTAAACGAGAGAAACAGAATCTGGCATAGAATCATAAGCATTGTCCGCCACTCAACTGCTCAGTCAGAATTTCTCTCAAAACTGATTAATCGTCATTATCCCCGCCCGCCATTACCCGAATTGAGGCAATTACCCCTATGTGAGAACCAATAAGTACTTTGAACGCTCCGCGGCCTCACAGGACTATGGCCATTACCACAGGTGGCGCCACCAGTGAATTGTGGTGACTGGTGGCGCCACAGACTACCTGGACATCAAAGAAGCGCGTATCAGGAGTTTGTCGTCATATCGCCGGTGGCCCGCCGCTTAAACGCTGACCATCACTGTTTCGTATTTACTGACTCTGGGTCTATGCCCAGGTACATACCAGGATGTGATAGGCTTCGTCCACCTGTCTTCCTACCTGTCTGCCGACGTTTAACGATCGCATATATTTATAAATCTGACATTGTTTCGTCCCGTCTCCTGACGTTTTATCATCGTAGCGGTTACACTGTCCTAAAAGTGTCCCGAGACCATTATTGTTTTGCTTGATTCGTGTTCTACAACTACGGTATTCAATTTATTTGCATGCTCTGCTAAATAGCACTGTTGCGCGGGTACTACTGTATCTAACTCTACGACAAAAAGTGTCCTTACATGCGTACCTGCGAAGTGTTTTGCAGCCCTCAAAACGGTTATCGAAAATAGCTATCTGGAAAGGCGCATCGTAAGCAGCCTCCAAATTCCCGCGAACCTCAGCGCCAATAGCCGCAGCTCACCGGCGTGACTGGAGTCTTTGTCCTCTGAACGTGGCCGCTTGCTAGCTGATGCAGCCGGTTCTGAACCGGTGCCAGGAGCACCCTATAGGAAGGGAAAATGAGGATCAGCTTCATCAGGATCAAACAAAAATTATTTAAGGTCTTTCCCAGCACACATGCTGTAAAATAATGTGTACAAACATTGTGCAAACAAACATGAGTGAAAGCATTAGTGAAAAGTGTTCCCAGGATTCAGTGGCAAAAAGTAGCGGGAAGGCCAGGATGCATTTGAGAGGAAGACGACCCATGCTCCATCTCAATATAGAAATGCGTCATATTTTGCCGGTTTTTGGTAGGCTTTGTAAGGCCACCGATCTGTACCCCCCCCCCCCCCCCCCGCATCGGCGCATTAGCGCATTGGATCAGCCAGTGAATATTGTCCCCATTAGCCTCCAACATTGGCCTGCGCTCACAGCAAAAACCATAGGCGTAGGAACAGAGGGGGGGGGGGGTCGGGCAGGGGGCCATGCCATAGTGCAAAGTGTGACAGCCGGCTCGACGGACTGCGCATGGGGGATCGAAACGCGCGCATGAATGCGCACTCGGCTTTGACCCATGCGCACAAAAAAAAACACTCAGGCGCACCTCAAGTGTACAACTCAAGACATGTCAAAAACGCATATATTTGCGGAAAATGGGGAAAAATATATCACAAGAATGTTTTTTTGTTTGTTGTAAAAAAAATACTTTGTTACGGTTACTGTACATTTAATTGCCCAAAATTAAAATTATTTGTGTTCCTTTGATAGTAAAAAAAAAATGGAAGCCAATTATGACGTTTTTGTGACAAATGTGGCGCACCTAGCAGGCGGCTTATTATATTGTGTTTTTTACGCCATAATAGTTAACCCCACGGTCCCAGTGCTGCGCATGTCGAAGTGCGTGCGTACGTAGCGTGCGCATGAGAGTTGCATTATGTGCATGACAAATCTGCATCATGCGCATAAAGCTCATGCGCACCGACGGAATTTCGTCGAGAAGCGCCCTACTTTGCAGATTGGGGGCCATGGCCCCCTCACTTAAAAAAAACTTATAAATTTTCCCTTTTGTTTACTGAAGAAAATTTAACATCGCTACAGATTCGCCAAGACGAGAAGAGCCAAAAACTGCAAAGAAATCCCGCCTAAGGGTATTGGGTTTATCTTAAGACGAGATCAAGGTTTCACTGGCCCCCTCACTTTTCGTGACGTTCCTACGTCTCTGCTAACACTCTGCGGAGGACGAGAAGGCACAAAATACGTTACGCAGACATAGAGACTGGGTGTACTTATCTCTTGAATCCACCAAAATAAGCTAGCAGTCCAAGGGCGGATCTAGAGGGGGGGGGGGCAAACGGGCCATGCCCCCCCCCCCCCCCCGAACACCCGAAATCGGCACAAAATTGACACATTTCCCGACATAAAAGAAGAACTAAGCAACTTGTATTCAGAAAAGTTGGTTTTATTTCAACTACCAATGCATAAGGGATAAAAATCCGATGAGTTATCATAATTTTGTAAAACTTCTTTAGATTTACCTCCCCAAACCGCCTTTCTGGATCCCCTTTGAAGCAGCTAAGCAAGTTCTGGACATCACAGGTCTCTCAAAATATAGTGAGTCGTGTCCACGAGTGACGAAACCATACCGTAGGTTCAGTACCAGCCACAAACACAAAATGTCAACTGCCTAACAATAAACCAGTCACAGACGTAGTTCTGAGCCGGGCATAAACACAATTTGATTTACCTTCTTACGAAAAAATGTCTGATGTCCATCGCAAACCTTTAGCCTTTGGAACTCGGTCCACTCGCACCGTAATCTTGCTCCCGGAGTCCCACCCTGCTCCCGCTCCCACCGTCGCGTTCCTCAGTCCAGACAAGTAAACAAACAATGGTTACCATGGTAATAAAACTTCGCATCGTACGTCCGAAAAATACGCAACTAATTAGAAAACGGGACCACCAGAGTTAGCTTTTGGCATAATGTTGGTGACAGTCTGCCGATATTTTACATTAGGTTCTAGCTTGGAATATGATTGCTATGATTCATAGCAGCTTGGCTACTAAACTATCTTTATTTTCCTTCCCTTCATGAAAGAGAACGTTTCGTTTTCGATAGCTCAAGATAGTTAAAGCTCCAGGCATGCTTTTTGGACGGTGGCGCTAGCCCCCCCCCCCCCCCCCCCCAGTGGTCGATTTTCAGCTTGACTGGGGGGGGGGGCTGGATTCGTGAGTGGGGGGGGGGGGTTGCCCCCCCCCCCCCCCACTTAACATGTTAGACGAGTCCCTGCATCATAGTACCTTCCCCACCCCTCAACTTGCCAGCATTGTCACCTGTTTGATGCACAATGTCCTTGAAGCATCACAATTTGTCAGTTGAGGTGGCCGTTGTGGACGGCAGTGTCACCCGACCAAGCGGCGCCGACAGCTGCTCACTGCCAGCACAGCATTCAGCCTAGAAAACACAAATACTGCTTAGAGAAATGCAAAGGCCATAAAGTCCAGTCCAGTCAAATTATTTGTAAGCCTTTATTTACTTTCAACAATTTTGTACTTTTTTAGCATGTAATAGTGAACCAAGCCAAGAGCAAGTTTTTTGGTCCAGTCCAGTGCTATTAGCCCAGCAGGTATAACATAGATTACAAACTGGCTTACATATCATTGTGCAACTAGATGTTAAATGGTAAAACAAAGCTAAAGTTAAGTAAAGGCTGAAAACAGACCAAGACCTCCTTCCACAATGTATGCTGGTATTGATGCTTTCAGAAAAATGCAAACCATGTTCCAACCAAGTTCCAAGGTTGACATCATCCATGCATCCAAAATTTGTCCAAGATCCAAATTTATCTAGGAAAACTACTAATGTAAAGTTGAGTTAAATGGCAAATACACATCAGTTGCCTAAATGCCAGTATGCAAAACGTCAGCAGACTGGTTATTGATTCAACACTGATTGAATCAATTGGAATCGTTCAATCAAAATGCCTTGAATCAAAACATAATGAATTCACCATCAGTTCTTTTGATTCTATCTATCTATCTATCTATCTATCTATCTATCTATCTATCTATCTATCTATCTATCTATCTATCTATCTATCTATCTATCTATCCTATCTATCTATCTATCTATCTATCTATCTATCTATCTATCTATCTATCTATCTATCTATCTATCTATCTATCTATCTATCTATCTATCTATCTATCTATCTATCTATCTATCTATCTATCTATCTATCTATCTATCTATCTATCTATATATCTATCTATCTATCTATCTATCTATCTATCTATCTATCTATCTATCTATCTATCTATCTATCTATCTATCTATCTATCTATCTATCTATCTATCTATCTATCTATCTATCTATCTATCTATCTATCTATCTATCTATCTATCTATCTATCTATCTATCTATCTATCTATCTATCTATCTATCTATCTATCTATCTATCTATCTATCTATGGCGGCTGCGGCGCCGAGGAAGGTTCCTGGTAGGCCCAGGTAGCCGGCTGGTGCGTCCAGGAAGGAACCTCGGGTGCCCAGGAAGGCGACTGGTGCTCTTGCGGCATTAGCTGGGGCGGCTCCCAAGAAGCCGGCTGAAAGTTATCAGGCCACGCCGGCCACGCCGGCCACGCCTGGGACGCCAGTGTTCCCGGCTGGGAGTCCTCAGCCGGCTCCTGGGGATCTGGCGCTGCTGGTTCTGCCGCTGCTGGTAGTTCATCACGCACGAATATATATATATATATATATATATATATATATATATATATATATATATATATATATATATTAATTATATGAATGCGTACTCACCGGTAACATTGCCGCCGGCATCGGCTGGGGCGTCCAGGCAGGCGGCTGGTGGGCCGAGGTAGGCGGCTGGTGAGCCGAGGAAGGCTGCTGGTCGGCCGAGTAAGGCGGCTGCGGCGCCGAGGCAGGTGGCTGGGACGCCGAGGAAGGGTGCTGGGACGCCGAGGCAGGCGGCTGTGGCGCCGAGGCAGGCGGCTGTGGCGCCGAGGCAGACGGCTGGTGAGCCCATGTAGGCGGCTGGTGGGCCGAGGCAGACGGCTGGGACGCCGAGGAAGACGGCTGTGGCGCCGAGGCAGACGGCTGTGGCGCCGAGGCAGGCGGCTTGTGAGCCGAGGCAGGCGGCTGGTGGGCCCATGTAGGCGGCTGGTGGGCCGAGGAAGACGGCTGGGACGCCGAGGCAGACGGCTGTGGCGCCGAGGCAGACGGCTGTGGCGCCGAGGCAGGCGGCTGCGGCGCCGAGGAAGGTTCCTGGTAGGCCCAGGTAGCCGGCTGGTGCGTCCAGGAAGGAACCTCGGGTGCCCAGGAAGGCGACTGGTGCTCTTGCGGCATTAGCTGGGGCGGCTCCCAAGAAGCCGGCTGAGAGTGATCAGGCCACGCCGGCCACGCCTGGGACGCCAGTGTTCCCGGCAGGGAGTCCTCAGCCGGCTCCTGGGGATCTGGCGCTGCTGGTTTTGGTTCTGACGCTGCTGGTGCTGGGTCTGTAGCGGACGGGTCTATGTTGCCACTGACGGCCGTAGATGAGGGCTGCTGGAAACATGGTAAGGCAATACTGAATACATGCAGACATGATAATGTAACGCCCTGTATACATGATACGACAACACTTAAATCCTGATAACACGATAGGCCTAATCTGAATACATGCAGGCATGATAGTACAACACTGAAGTCCTGCAGCATATCGATACAAAGGTACAAGTTTCTTTCCTCAGTTTGGCAGCACATCTAATGATATGTCTCTGTAAGGATTTTTTCTTCTTCACAGGTGACAAAAGATGTCAAAAGAAAAGACACAGGTGACACAGGTGAAAAAACCTGTAGCCCTGCAGTAAACAGTTGCTTACCAGAACGGCGTGGCGGTACGCAATATGGTACTGCGCCAGCCGCCGTTCCTGGCCAAAAGAGGCGTAGTGGCGCTCCGCCGTCAGCAGCGAGTGGGCTCGCGTCTTGGCTGCCGTCTCGGCGCTCTGCTGGAGCTGGCCGCTCTCCCGGTCCTGGAAACGGATACACACAAACACACACACACGTCAGATACACAGTGGGATCACTATCACCATTCCATGTACGCGCAAAAACAATACGTTTGAGACATTTCTGTCTTCTTATCAATAGTGCATCACATATAGCCGTTGATGAGATATAGGCGCTAGGTAAATGCAGTTAAATATTCTCACTGAGGTTTAGTATCCCATTACAAGCGTCAGACATATCCTCTACTTACGGTTATGTTGTCAAATGCCCGGTTCATCGAGTGATGAACCGGGTTAATATCCCATTAAAAGCGTCAGACATATCATCTACTTACGGTTATGTTCTGAAATGCCCGGTTCATCGAGTTGATGAACCGGGCACTCAGGGACGGAGCGAGGTCGCCGACGCTGGAGGCCGCCTCCTGCAGCGTCCGGTCCAGTACTTGGGTGCTGGTCCGCAAGCCTGGCAGGACCAGGTCGCTGTCGGCTGCAAACATTGCGCAGTCCTCCCGTCACTGGCAATACGGTGCAGTCATTAAGCCGTCACCAATCCTGTCACTGCCCGGTCATGCGGTCCCACAACCAGGCAACGTTCATATGCAAACATATACCGCTCTGTTATTAGTAGTTTGTCGGATATATATATATATATATATATATATATATATATATATATATATATATATATATATATATATATGTATATATATTTAACGAAAACAGATCCCCCTATCCCTGGAGGTGAGTGGTCATCCTGTTTCCTAGGCTATGCCTAGCGTTGTTGCCGTCACATACTTTACGCTGCTATTCAACCACTCCACGACGCAATGTGATTATATATGACCAATCAACGCTAATAACATTTATCGCCGACTCAATAGTGTCGACAGTGTATGGAACATAACTTAGAGTACCTTATCAGCAGCTGAGATATCCAGACTCCTGTGAACTGACTTACCTTGGTGCGATGTCACGATGAGTGGACGCAGGTGTTCCCCGAAGTACTGGCAGGGCACGCCAGACCAGACCGGTCACCATTACATACGCCTCTCCGCGTGTTCGGAGCGTTTGATTAGCAATGGTGTACCAGCCGTGGTACTGGCAGCCCTCTGCGTCCTGGGTCATCTGTGTACAAACGAATCAGTCGTTTAATGCTGGAACGTGATGACATATGAACACAAGTCAATTGCAGGAAACAGTTTTAATATTGCACTTCACTGCAATGCAAAATGCTCGCCATAGTACATGCGCTGCATTACAGGCCAATATATAGATGCTGCATCAGTTGATTACACAGTGGTATCCTAAAGGTGTTTGTGAGTCATTGTCACCATACGATTGATTGAGGGACCGGCCGGGCCTGGCTCCCACCAGTAAAAAAGCGGTACGCACTTATAATTTATATCTGAAACGCGCATTAGCATTAGACATGTATGTTGCTCATCGGCGACACTCACCTCCAGCTTTGCTAACATGTCCCGGTAGTGGATAATCAGCCGTACTTGTGCTTTGGCCAGCTCGGCCAGCGTCGTCCCCCGCACCGCGCCCGTGCGGTAGCCGCTCAAGTTACAGGTAGAGATGAAAATCATCCTGGAAACATGCATGGCACAGTTAAATATATTTGCGTGTATGGGACACTGATATATGGTGTTAGCAGATACGCTGTCACAATTTGTGTTTGGATTCGCAGCTACTCTGCACGCCATGGACACGCACTCTGCACGCATTATAAAACATCCAATATATTAATATGAGGGGTGGTTATATGAATTTAGCCACGAGATGCACAACGCCGGATAGGTACATATGAGTAGAAGCGTGATGTCACGGTCATGACTCACACATCTTGGTGGTCGTACGAGCACACTTACTCCCTGAACTGAACGGCTACATGCCGGGTGGGTACGGCCGGGGGACTTCTGAGGACCGCCTCCAGCTAGGCGTTACACACGCCCTCAATGCTTGTCCGCTCCTCCGCGGTGAGGGCTTTCGCGGGGCCCCGTTTCCGGGACTCCCGTTTGGCTTTGGCCTGGTTGATGACTGTTGAAGTGAAGCGCATGTCAATTCAATATTTATACACATACACGATTTGGATGACATCCAAGTCCTCTGGAAGGCCGGCCAATTTCAGCACCTTACTGATCGCCATGGAATTGGCGCGGCTTTCTTCGCGGTACTGCAAATACAAAAATCGTGTCAACAATGACACCAGGCACTATCACGGCGAAATGTTTTTTTTTTAAGTGAAGCAGAGTGTAATATTCTGCGATAACGTTTGGGGAAATTTGTATTCCTAGGACATTTCAATTATCAATGGCATTTAGATTTACAATGATCAATTACATCAACTTTGCATTCTATAGGCAGATGCATAGCTCATTGTTCTAATAGAACTGTTAAGATATAATTGAGATTACTGTGTACCTTCTGTGAAAATATATCAACATTATTGTATTAACTACGATGAAACGCTAGTTATTAGGCACGCTTTGATTGAAGAGCATGTTTTAATTATGTCGTGGTAGAACTAGACCGTTTCATCGTTTGTCGTAATTAAAACGCAATAATTTAAGACCGCTGTCGTGTAACAGCTTACCAGTGATTAATTTGTATGTTTCTGTTATTCATGATGCCCCGTATTGTGCAACACCTACCTCCCCCAGCTGTGTGAAGAGTGGGTGGTTAACGCCATCCAGGCGGAGGGAGGGTTGAGCAGCTGCTCAGGCAGGGCGTAACTGGGCAGCAGCAACTCCTCCTCATCCAACTGGATGGCAGGCGGAGGGAGGGGTTGAGCAGCTGCTCAGGAGGGCGTCACTGGGCAGCAGCACCTCCTCCTCATCCAACTGGATGGCAGCCGGAGGGAGGGGTTGAGCAGCTGCTCAGCAGGGCGTCACTGGGCCGCAGCAACTCCTCATCCAACTGGATGGCAGTCGGAGGGAGGGGTTGAGCAGCTGCTCAGGCAGGGCGTAACTGAGCAGTAGCAACTCCTCATCCAACTGGATGGCTCCGCGACGCTGCTGGACCATCAGCTGTCAAAAAGACACGTGCAGATGACGAAGATGGTATATTAGACGGCTTATTCAGTAAAAGACCATTACATACGAATTTCATAACAAATGTTTTGTGTTTCTGTCGCAGCCACTAGACATTAAGGGTTAGATAAGTAATGGATGGCTTTGAGCAGTTGCAAGCTGCCAATGGTATCAGGATTTCACATCCAGAGCTATGAACAACGGGAACACTTAACAATTAATGGGTATTTGCTACACAGTGATATACTAAATTGTGGTCACATGACGATAATTTTCCTTTGAACTGACTTGATCTGATCTGACATGACCTGAACTCGACTTAATGCGATGCTGATAATGAAATTGACAGTCAGATGTATTATTTGAACGGCGGGATACAGCGACTGAACCTATTTACTACCACTTGATGCTTCAAATGATGTTGATCTTGCGTGACATTCAGATTATGAAGTTCCATGGTTATATACGTATGCGGTTAATCCACCCAAAATATATGGAAAATAGGTGGCAAGGTGAGCGGCTTGATTGAGATTTGGAAGGGACGCCAATGCTGTTTTGGCGACGTGGTTGAACTTACTGCGATGGGCGCCCACGCCTCCGGGTGAACGGGGATCTGCAGCTGCAGTGCCGCCCGCTCCGGCAGTGCACGAAGGCACTGAAACGGGGAGCAGACGGAACGTTACGGCTGTGTAACGAGCGGCACATGAACACATTGGGTGGTGCATTATACACGATTATCCTGTACTATACACGATTATCCTGTACACTGGACATATCGCCTCACCCCGCAGGGGCATCGGCTTCGGCCGGTGTAAGGGGAGTAGCGCCCCCTCGGGTCCCAGCTAACCCCCCCCCCCCCTCCCTCCATCCCCCCTCACACTCACCCCCCGGCCCAGTCCCCAGTCCATTTTTGCAACCCCCCGTAACAAGTCCCGAACCCATCCCCCTCCCCACTCAGTTTACTGGGTGTCCCCGCTGAAGCCTCCTCCCTTTGCGGCGTTTGACGGTCGGGTGCTAGTCGCCCGACCTGAACAGGCTTCTTACGTCGATTATGGCAATTTACTATGATGTGACAGGAGACGCCTGGCTTTTTACATCGGCAAGGCTTTTCTGCGACTAAGCGCGTCGACCCGTACCCCGGGATGAAGGGGTCCTGGAGGCTGAGCTACCTGCCGCGCGGGCTAGTCGTGGTACCGTGGCAACACTCCTCTTTGGCCTGGATTTCCGGAAGGGCGGGGACACTCAGTGAGGCGCCGCACTGAGAAGCTTTTGCGTCGGGCTGCTGCCGGGGGTCGTGGCTTGGCTGTCTCGCTGCCGCAGGGCGGGTGCCTGCACTTGTCCGGCGGCTGCGAGGTGGCTTTGCCGCTGCACCGGGTGGCGTCCCGGCTTAAGGCGTCAAGGGAGGAGGCGGCGTCCAAACGGCGGGGGTGGTGAGTCTCTCTCTCCCCTCTGGGAGGGCGTCGTCGAGCCCCGTACAGCCCAGTCCCCAGCCCTCGGCCTTGTAGCGGCGCCGTGGTGGAGCGTCGGCGGGGACTGGGCAGAGATCAATCACTTACCATGGATACTTCAAACCCAAACCTACGAACCACGGCTTCTGCCGCCCCTCGCCCATCGGCTTCGGCCGATGGACGAACCATCCCGTCTGGTGGTGAAAACCGCCCTTCGGTGAATGACTCTCGCTCCACTGAGGTGGAGCGGAACGGACGACGTGTTGCGCAGGAGAGCGCTGAGAAGGCGCCCTC
>JAXIVJ010004840.1:0-2500 GCA_036785665.1 Chirona hameri
TCTATCTCTCTCTATCTCTCTCTATCTCTCTCTATCTATCTCTATCTCTCTCTATCTCTCTCTATCTCTCTCTCTATCTCTCTCTATCTCTCTCTATCTCTCTCTATCTCTCTCTCTATCTCTCTCTATCTCTCTCTATCTCTCTCTATCTCTCTCTATCTCTCTCCATCTCTCTCTATCTCTCTCTATCTCTCTCTATCTCTCTATCTATCTATCTATCTATCTATCTATCTATCTATCTCTATCTCTATCTCTATCTCTATCTCTATCTCTATCTACACCGACCGACCGACCGACCGACCGACCGACCGACCGACCGACCGACCGACCGACCGACCGACCGACCGACCGACCGACCGACCGACCGACCGACCGACCGACCGACCGACCGACCGACCGACCGACCGACCGACCGACCGACCGACCGACCGACCGACCGACCGACCGACCGACCGACCGACCGACCGACCGACCGACCGACCGACGACCGACCGACCGACCGACCGACGACCGACCGACCGACCGACCGACCGACCGACCGACGACCGACCGACCGACCGACCGACCGACCGACCGACCGACCGACCGACCGACCGACCGACCGACCGACCGACCGACCGACCGACCGACCGACCGACCGACCCGACCGACCGACCGACCGACCGACCGACCGACCGACCGACCGACCGACCGACCGACCGACCGACCGACCGACCGACCGACCGACCGACCGACCGACCGACCGACCGACCGACCGACCGACCGACCGACCGACCGACCGACCGACCGACCGACCGACCGACCGACCGACCGACCGACCGACCGACCGACCGACCGACCGACCGACCGACCGACCGACCGACCGACCGACCGACCGACCGACCGACCGACCGACCGACCGACCGACCGACCGACCGACCGACCGACCGACCGACCGACCGACCGACCGACCGACCGACCGACCGACCGACCGACCGACCGACCGACCGACCGACGACCGACCGACCGACCGACCGACCGACCGACCGACCGACCGACCGACCGACCGACCGACCGACCGACCGACCGACCGACCGACGACCGACCGACCGACCGACCGACCGACCGACCGACCGACCGACCGACCGACCGACCGACCGACCGACCGACCGACCGACCGACCGACCGACCGACCGACCGACCGACCGACCGACCGACCGACCGACCGACCGACCGACCGACCGACCGACCGACCGACCGACCGACCGACCGACCGACCGACCGACCGACCGACCGACCGACCGACCGACCGACCGACCGACCGACCGACCGACCGACCGACCGACCGACCGACCGACCGACCGACCGACCGACCGACCGACCGACCGACCGACCGACCGACCGACCGACCGACCGACCGACCGACCGACCGACCGACCGACCGACCGACCGACCGACCGACCGACCGACCGACGACCGACCGACCGACCGACCGACCGACCGACCGACCGACCGACCGACCGACCGACCGACCGACCGACCGACCGACCGACCGACCGACCGACCGACCGACCGACCGACCGACCGACCGACCGACCGACCGACCGACCGACCGACCGACCGACCGACCGACCGACCGACCGACCGACCGACCGACCGACCGACCGACCGACCGACCGACCGACCGACCGACCGACCGACCGACCGACCGACCCGACCGACGACCGACCGACCGACCGACCGACCGACCGACCGACCGACCGACCGACCGACCGACCGACCGACGACCGACCGACCGACCGACCGACCGACCGACCGACCGACCGACCGACCGACCGACCGACCGACCGACCGACCGACCGACCGACCGACCGACCGACCGACCGACCGACCGACCGACCGACCGACCGACCGACCGACCGACCGACCGACCGACCGACCGACCGACCGACGACCGACCGACCGACCGACCGACCGACCGACCGACCGACCGACCGACCGACCGACCGACCGACCGACCGACCGACCGACCGACCGACCGACCGACCGACCGACCGACCGACCGACCGACCGACCGACCGACCGACCGACCGACCGACCGACCGACCGACCGACCGACCGACCGACCGACCGACCGACCGACCGACCGACCGACCGACCGACCGACCGACCGACCGACCGACCGACCGACCGACCGACCGACCGACCGACCGACCGACCGACCGACCGACCGACCGACCGACCGACCGACCGACCGACCGACCGACCGACCGACCGACCGACCGACCGACCGACCGACCGACCGACCGACCGACCGACCGACCGACCGACCGACCGACCGACCGACCGACCGACCGACCGACCGACCGACCGACCGACCGACCGACCGACCGACCGACCGACCGACCGACCGACCGACCGACCGACCGACCGACCGACCGACCGACCGACCACCGACCGACCGACCGACCGACCGACCGACCGACCGACCGACCGACCGACGACCGACCGACCGACCGAC
>JAXIVJ010004840.1:10000-79204 GCA_036785665.1 Chirona hameri
TTCTGTAAGACAAAACTCGTCCACCGGGTGGTGTGTTTGCTGTTCCTATGTCTTTTTTTATGTCATAATTGTCCTGACATTAATAAACTTGCATGTTTATACCAATTACGAAATAATAACGAAATAATTCAACTTTTTCGGTACTTTTTCTCTACCCACCGCAACATTGAAACATTGCCTTACATATTATGTGTTGCGGGTTCCTGTTACTGCCTTTCAGGTAGCGTCGCCGTCTCTCATACCCCTCCAGTTTGATAACGAACCTCTATATTGTATCACATGCTTCCACATGACCCTAATCATCATGGTTCCACATGACCGTGCTGCCACAATCGCCACGCCGATCCGATCCCGGCGCAACACTCGCAACCCCCATCACGACAAAAGCGACGCCGGTTCCGCGCGCGGCTGGTGGTTTCCCTAGGGAACAGCGCCACTGAAACATTGTACAACCGTTACATTTGTAAGAAACGATTATACTCGTTTCTTCTCCTAATTCCTTTCCAACGTACTGAGTTCCAAGATTATACTTACAGGAGCTATTATTTGCTATTTATAAATTGTCTACCATCTGAAAAACGCGATACATAGTTAATTCATCGTCGGGTGTTAGTAATATGTTATGGGTCCGGTATCAAAATAAAATGTGCTAAAATATTTGAAGAACTTGCAAAAATAGATAACATTCAGCTAATTAATCACGCATAAATAGGACGAAATGTGCTGGGGTTTAATCTTGTTTGTCGCGAGGCTTATAAACATTTTATACTTCCGTGGCACTTTTTCCCAGTAGAGGATACATGCGTACCTACTCAGTCAATTTTGCCACCCCTGGCAAAAATCCGTGGCGCCGCCCCTGTGCAATGTAATAGATACCAGAAAACAATACCAGTTTTCAGTAGCCAAATATTGATTTGCGTCACTTTTGCCTCAATGACAAGCTACCAAACTTTACTGCCATATTAAGTATATTTTTTCTTTTATTTTTAAACTTTTGCAATGTTCATCATTTGTACCAGGGCACTATACACTGGGTACTCCAAAGTTTGTTTTAGTATATACTATAAATATACTATAAAGACTAAAAAACATACCAAAAAATGAAGGTCGCTACCAGATTTGGAATAATATACCATATATGGATGCACGATATCCGCGGCAAGTATGGCGTTCGCGTTCCGATGAACAATTATACACTGAATTAGCAATTAGAGTATTCTATTTACCTTGATATTAAGACGTAAGACGAATTTGTCCAACTTCTTATTACTTGATGTGTAAATAAATATATCCAATCTGAATATGAAAAAAGAAAAATAGATATACATATTTGTGCGGCCTTTGCTCCCGTGGTATTTGTCAAGGCCCTATATCAATATTGATATACTATTAGTAAAGTAATCTTGGATATACTATTCGTCACCGACGGCGGCATTCGTCTGCGTCTCGCTGTAAGTTCCATCTTCTGTTTAGTTAGTTGAATGTATTTACAATGGAATTATTTAAGTTTTGTCAATTCTTTCAGCAGTCATTGTTGTGTAGGCATTGATTTCTAATAATTGGGCATGGCTTGTTTTAAACATGCAGTTTCAATTTCAATATCGCTGTGGACCCGGTAAGTTCAGTAATTCACCTCCCCAGTTAATGTTGTTCTTGAGGTCCTTTATAGAAGAATTGAGTATTTTACGACAGACGGTAAACTGTACCAGTAATACCAAAGCTATGATGTCACCAAAAACTATATATAATTGAACCTGACCTAATTGACCTTTACAACAATTATGGTCCCAGGGACCCATGTTTAGAACGCTCCACTCACATTCACACGCTGCACTGCATAGCCTACTGGGGAGGGCCCCCGCACCCCCCCCCCCCCCAGACCATCTTGTAAACAGATAACCCACATTTCAGTCTGTCGTAATATTACTGTCGGCTGACTACTCTTCTTCTATTGGGGACCTGAAGAACACCATAAACTGGGGTGGTGAATTACTGAATTATTACCCAAATGCCCTGGCGACTAGCAAAATATTGGTAATTCTACCTTCTACCTTCTTCATTAAGTTTGAAGAGTTGCCTTGCATTCTGCATTGCCTATTTTTACCTTCTTCATTTAACAATTTTGTATATGATTTCCAAAATGCCTGCAAAAGGTGTCTTGCCCCACCCCTCTGGGCAAGATGCCCCATCCCCTTGAACTCAGCGCCTATGTGGAGTAGGTGGAAAACCAAAAATACTGTTTGATAGCTCTTCATAAATCATGTTTAAACTATTTCTGTTACTACTTTTGGGCTCAAGTCAATATTTCACCACAATATGAATATTTGCTGGTCCTCTGAAAAAATCTGCCCGGCTCCCCTGGCTTGTCATATTGATATCCCTTGGACCAGGGTGAGAGTTCCAGTTAGCACCTTGGTCCCAAGAGGATATGGTGCTTGCTGCTTGGTCCACAAACAAAACCAAATTTAAATATCAATATGTGAGGATTTAATTATTTTCATATGTGTATCCTGTTGGTCTTAAAACAAACATTGGCATTGGTACTTTGACAGTTACTTTAGGACCTTGGCAGGTTAACAACATACATTGGTGCATTAATTTATTATGAGATTATTGAGACTTTTGAGACTGATTATTGAGAGGTACTTTTATGACAATAAATATTATTGGTTGTGTTTTGCATGTGTACAGGTGTGGAATGGGAAGGGTGTGTTTGAAGCCTCTCATTTCGGATCCAAAGGCTATGGAGCTGATGCCTATGTCACAATCACACCTGATCAGTGATCATACCATTCACCTGACCTGAAGAACATCACAATTAAAGAAAATCAGTCACTTTAAATATAATGTGGTTTAATCTGAGATCAGTTTTGAAGGCCATGGTGAGAAATAACTGTGGTGCATTGTTGACAATTTTGGCTCTTTGTTAAAGTGGCATGTGCTTGATTGTGTTTTATTTAACATATGCATTGCATGTTTTATTGTGTTTTAAGTTGTATGTGGTGGCATGTGTTTAAAGCGGAGGAACCTACTAGACCAGTGACAAACCCTTTGTTGTGAATGACAATATTATGGCCAGTTATGTAAACAATTATAGGATAATCATTGTATTTGTACTTAATATTTGTATAAATCATGATTTTTGCGTAAATTCTGACTCCTGAGTCTTTTATATCTTCTTTTGAAGCACACTATGCCATAGCAACACGCACCACTTTTTGAAATCTGCACCATTCCTTGCAATCTAAACTAAATATGAAGTGTATGTTTTTGAATTTTATTGCTTTTGAAAATTGCTTTTTAGGGTATACCTTAACAATTCAGCCAAACGAAAGCAATATGCAGCATTTTCAGCCACAAATACTACAGCTGTTGCATCATTGTCCTGTTGTGCTTCTGTGCCGATTTATGTGGTAATACGATTATATTAACTAGGTATATAATTGTTCTCACTGTTACAGGCCACTGGCATGTCTCGCCAGAAAGTCAGACCGGCCATGCAGCTCGTCAGCAGCAGCACGGCCGACTGCATGAGGTACTTCCTCACATACTCAATATACACTGAGGAGGCCCGAGTCATCCAGCTGTTTGACAACGCCTGCGACGTGCTCAACAGCGCCAGTCCCGCCGACACGAAGTCCCTGCGCAGCGGCTGCAAGGCCACCAACGAGCAGGAGGCGGTGCTGGACGCAGCCATCGAAGAGCTGCTGGGCATGCGCTTCGGATCGGCTAAACATCTGTACCCATTTCAGAAGGGCATGCTCGACACCATCCGGTCTGTCCGCGGCCTCCTGGCCGACATGCGTGCTGTGTTTGGTGACAGCACGTACCTGCTGACCCGTCGCCTCACACAGGACTGGCTAGAGGGACTTTTCGGGATGGTGCGGGGCAGGAGTGTATCAAACTCCAACCCCAACCCCGTGGATGCTGTCGCCTCCCTCCGCCTCATCACCATCCTGTTCGGTTTGGACAGCGGCGTGAGCCCACTGACGAGACCGGGGGGGGGGGGGGGGGGGGCGCAGAACAGGCGTCCCCCGAGCCGGACACGGACCCAGAGGCAGTGCCGTCAGAGCTGGAGTAACTGCGGGAGCTGCAGGAGGAGGCCGTATATTTCGTCCCACAGGAGGTGGCCGCAGACATGCGTGCCTTCTGCGCCACACTGGCCGACACCGACCAGCCATCGACGAGCGACGATCGCGACTGTGGGCCTGAGGAGCCGGACCCGGAGATGGAGTCGCTGCTGCAGGAGTACGAGAGAAGTGCACCAGCCGGCAGCTCCACCGCCCCGAGCGCAGCAGCAGCCGGCCCAGTATCAGGTGCGTCGGCGACGGACAGCGCCATGGCGTATGTGAGTGGCTTCGTGGCTCGCAAGGCGGGGGATCGTTCTCTTGGCGCCCCGTGTTCGCAGACCGAGGATGGGCCAGTGGAGGCTCTCTGGCTCAGGATGCGGAGTGAAGGAGGGTTGACGGTCCCGACGGAGGCTTTCTTTGAACGTTTCGGACAGATGGAAGAGGCGTTCTGCCTTCACCATGCGCTGGAGCCGAATCGGCTGAGCCGGAAACCGAGAGTGGTGGCCGCTTTTCTGAGTGTACTACACGACAAGTTCCCTTCCGTACCCGCTGCTGCTAGGACCTTTGCGCGCGTTCGCACATTTATTCGCACGAAGGCGGTAAATGGTGCTCGGCGCGCCGAGGTCATGGAAAGGCGGGCGGCACGGAAGCGCAAACAGTGCGTCACGAAAGCCTAAGCATATCGGGTCTCGAGTCCGGGTACGGACTACGGACAGTGTGAGTGCCGTTGTCGTGTTGTGCCGCTGCAGCTTATCGGATCCCGAGTACGGGTACGGATAGTGCGAGTGCCGTTGTCGTGTTGTGTCGCAGCAGCTGATTGGGTCTCGAATACTGAATTTCTTTTCACATATTTCCTGTTTTGGCTTCAGCTTTGATACGGCTTGACTAGTGGGAAGGACCGTTTTACCGAGGAAAGATGGTATGCTATTTAATAAGAGTATATCGATTGTAACACTTATAATTTTCAGTTCTTGTTGATTGTTTTAAGACTTCATCATTACTAATATGGACCACAACATGCCAAGGGCCATTGTTAATATACATGAGTTTGAGAAGAAGGCCAGTCCCAACATTGCGCTTGAAAATTGAAATTATATTTCATATTTCCCGTTCCTGTTATCAAATTATAACAGACACAGGGCGCCATATATTGCCAATATTGTTGCGTACAGATAGCCGGTGTCGGAAACACAGTCATCCGACACCGCCCCCAGATGGCCAGACCCGGCCGAGCACAACGCAGCAGCCGGACAGACCTGGCCGACCCCAACGCATGGCAGCCGGACAGACCCGGCCGAGCCCAACGGAGCAGTCGCGTCTGAGTCGCCCGCGTGAGAACGTGTCGAATACAGTCTCCGTTCCGTGGCGTGTTTGTCCCAGGGACTACGCAACACAACACATATAACGTTGTTCTCAACGACTGCCAGTAAAACCTTTGCCTTGCCGGGATTTGATTCCATGCTCATGGACTACATCATAAGGTCATACTTTGGCCAATAACTCGAGAACTATTGGTTGGGCTTGCCATTTCAACCTAAAAAATCAAAATAGAAATGCTTTGGCTTTATTCTATGGGTATCATTTATGAATCTGATAAGAACAGTTACAATTGCGCTTGACAAAAATAATCGCAACATCGCAGAGCAACTGTGATGTTAAGCCCAGTTTAGACGAGCAACTTTTGTCGGCAACTCTCGGCAACCGGTTGCTCGGCAACCCTCGGCAACCTGCTGCCGACGGCGGCTGGGCAACCGGTGGCAACCATGGGCAACAGGCATCAACACCGATGGCGACCGGTGGTGTGGCTCGCTTTTGCTTACGTCACACTGACGTCACGGCTGACAACTCTCGGCAACACTCGGCAACCCAGCACGTCGGCCATCTTTGCTGCTAGTCAAGGTGAGTGTTTTTACGAGTCGAGAGGTTCTTGTAGTTCTAGAGTTCTACTTCTTGGCCCATTGGTCTAACATTTTATTGATAAATGCTGATATTTGCGTGAGTATGGGCCATGCATGGTGTTGATATGACCTAGATATGTCTATGTTTTTATATTGAAGTCATGGTGCTCAATGTGGCGCAGCTAGCTGATATATTTATTTTGATACCGATTCTGTTTTGCTTCTTTTTATAGCAGCATAACTGCTTGGAAAATTCACTTGATGCCAGAAAATGTATACCTATTGCCAAAGTCAGACAATTTTGTTCATGGATGTCCTGTAGTTAAATACTTTGGCTGTGTTGTTCTCCGTACCATGTCTCAAGGCCATATATAGGCCATGTCTGCAGCCACTGGGTACGGAGGTACTCATTTTATGGCAGCTAATATTTAGCTAATAGTTCTCTCCTAAACAAAATTGAATGTTGTATTTACCAAATGAAATACAGTGGCCAAATTTAGCATGGACATAAACTTCGAAAGGATTTTTTTTTATAATGAATCTAGTTCAAACCTTTTGAATGGACATATTTGGGAATTGGTAGGGCAGGCATCACACTTCTGTACACCAGCTGTACACCATTAAGTCTGATCAAGTAGTAAACTGGCCTACGCCTCCCGGCTCCCAATGACTTCATCAAGCCGCCTGCACCAGTGTCCTAGGATTGCAAACTTTGGGTGGAAAATGACACCCTATGGGTAATATTTTTCCACTCTTTTCGCCCAGTTTTACTGTGGATTTTCCGCTCCCTAAATCAAGATGCATTGGATAACTATAACCCTAACACTGATATTACTAATGCTTATATTAACCTGTGGATACAAACAAACAGTTTAGGAAAATATTGTCATTTGTAACAGCTGATTGTTTCTGATGGGTGAGTTTTGGCAAACCAAGGATATCGCATATGGTCTTTTTTAGGCTGAATTTTCCACTCTTTATGGATATTTTAGTCCAAATTTTCCACTCTGCAGTGATGTCCGCACCCTGACTTCAAAGCAATCCTAGGACCCTGGGCTGCACCACCCGCCACTTGTTTAGGCTTGTCACACTACCTACAGTGTTGCGTACAGAAGTGTTGACGCCTGCCCTACCAATACCCAGATTTGCAAGGTCAGAACCCGTGATAAGCAGAGCTTGTTGTGCAGGTCCTGACCCCTATACTGTTTGATAGGGTAATTTTGGGTACCTGTCAGAATTTAAGAGACAAGTTGTATGTGCCCCTGGGATGGCTGTGGTGTAGGAGAAAAACTGTTTGACCAGTGACTGAGAGGTCCCGAGTTTGAGCCTCGCCTACTCCTGCAGATGCCACCCTTGTGTGATGTTTGTCCCTGTATGTGTTAATTAACAGTGTGGTGATGTAAAGCCCCAATTATTGTTAAATTAATTATTATTTTATGTGCCCCACAAAGCTGGGTACAGCCTGCCCTGCTCACTGACATCATCTGACCTTGAGTGGGGAGGCTGCCACTGGCTGCAGGCCATCCCAGTCAGGAGCAAATAGTGAGCGCCATAGCGACTTGAACTCAGACTCTCACTTCAGGGTAGGTCGGAAGCCCAGTACCTACCTAACATTTTCTTTTAATCTTTGTATAAGGTGCTTGTCTGTGCACTGTGTTATGCATGTCAAGGTTTCAAGTTTGAGCCAGTCAAGGGCCAGCCCTCATGACATCATTGGTTGGTTGTAGGAAGCACAGCTTGCCTCAATGAGTAGGCTTAGCTATGGAAAAAAGGGGGGAGAGGTGGGGGAAATGTGTGCTATGCATGGGTCATTTGACTCGTAAATAGGCCCTGTCACGCTTCCCAGAGTAGCACACTGATTCTGGTGACATCTGCAGTGTTGCCAAGTGCCATCAGTCCCAAAATTCAATTTTTGCTTGGGTGTCAGAGTGGAAAATTCAAGCAAAAAAAAAAGACCATGAGAGTGGACCACCAATTATGTAGAAAATGGAATAATATTGATTTCTGTTGTGAATATGAAAAGCAGTAGTTTTCATTGAAATCATGTATTTTTATTCAATATTTGTCAGGATAATTCATAATTTGGGAGTGAAAATTTAACTCCTAAAATGGGGAGTGAGAGTGGAAAATTATTCACATTTGGCTTTCATTTCCCACCCAAATTGACAAATTTACGAATACTGAGTGCCATATGGCTCCAGACACTATCAAATTTTCAGCTTTGATCTTCATAACATGGTGCATGCTGCACCCACATCTCTCATGAACAGGTACCTTTGTGGAAGGTAACTTATTTTTGTATCTAGAAACAAAAACATTTGAGAGAAAAATGAAAAGTGGTGGAGCCATGGCCACACTGGTTCCTACTCCTATTTAGATGGTTATGGTGGTTCATGTTATAAAATGGTGCATGTTGTGACACTGCTTTATGAGAAATTGTTTATGGCTCGGATGTAATGCTGCACACTGTATGCTCTACCACCCACCAGCTGACCCCTGTCCAGTGTCCGACCTTCCACCCACCAGCTGACCCCTGTCCTGTGTCTGACCTACCACCCACCAGCTGACCCCTGTCCAGTGTCTGACCTTCCACCCACCAGCTGACCCCTGTCCTGTGTCTGACCTACCACCCACCAGCTGACCCCTGTCCAGTGTCTGACCTTCCACCCACCAGCTGACCCCTGTCCTGTGTCTGACCTACCACCCACCAGCTGACCCCTGTCCAGTGTCTGACCTACCACCCACCAGCTGACCCCTGTCCTGTGTCTGACCTACCACCCACCAGCTGACCCCTGTCCTGTGACTGACCTACCACCCACCAGCTGACCCCTGTCCAGTGTATGACCTACCACCCACCAGCTGACCCCTGTCCACTGACTGACCTACCACCCACCAGCTGACCCCTGTCCTGTGTCTGACCTACCACCCTCCAGCTGACCCCTGTCCAGTGTCTGACCTATCACCCACCAGCTGACCCTGTCCACTGACTGACCTACCACCCACCAGCTGACCCCTGTCCAGTGTTTGACCTACCACCCACCAGCTGACCCCTGTCCAGTGTCTGACCTACCACCCACCAGCTGACCCCTGTCCAGTGTCTGACCTACCACCCACCAGCTGACCCCTGTCCACTGACTGACCTACCACCCACCAGCTGACCCCTGTCCTGTGTCTGACCTACCACCCACCAGCTGGTCCTGTCCACTGACTGACCTACCACCCACCAGCTGACCCCTGTCCACTGACTGACCTACCACCCACCAGCTGACCCCTGTCCTGTGTCTGACCTACCACCCTCCAGCTGACCCCTGTCCAGTGTCTGACCTATCACCCACCAGCTGACCCTGTCCACTGACTGACCTACCACCCACCAGCTGACCCCTGTCCAGTGTTTGACCTACCACCAACCAGCTGACCCCTGTCCAGTGTCTGACCTACCACCCACCAGCTGACCCCTGTCCAGTGTCTGACCTACCACCCACCAGCTGACCCCTGTCCACTGACTGACCTACCACCCACCAGCTGACCCCTGTCCTGTGTCTGACCTACCACCCACCAGCTGGCCCTGTCCACTGACTGACCTACCACCCACCAGCTGACCCCTGTCCACTGACTGACCTACCACCCACCAGCTGACCCCTGTCCTGTGTCTGACCTACCACCCACCAGCTGACCCCTGCCCAGTGTCTGACCTACCACCCACCAGCTGACCCTGTCCAGTGTCTGACCTACCACTCACCAGCTGACCCCTGTCCTGTGTCTGACCGACCACCCACCAGCTGACCCCTGTCCTGTGTCTGACCTACCACCCACCAGCTGACCCCTGTCCTGTGTCTGACCGACCACCCACCAGCTGACCCCTGTTCTGTGTCTGACCTACCACCCACCAGCTGACCCCTGTCCTGTGTCTGACCTACCACCCACCAGCTGACCCCTGTCCTGTGTCTGACCTACCACCCACCAGCTGACCCCTGTCCAGTGTCTGACCTACCACCCACCAGCTGACCCCTGTCCTGTGTCTGACCTACCACCCACCAGCTGACCCCTGTTCTGTGTCTGACCTACCACCCTCCAGCTGACCCCTGTCCAGTGTCTGACCTATCACCCACCAGCTGACCCTGTCCACTGACTGACCTACCACCCACCAGCTGACCCCTGTCCTGTGTCTGACCTACCACCCACCAGCTGGCCCTGTCCACTGACTGACCTACCACCCACCAGCTGACCCCTGTCCACTGACTGACCTACCACCCACCAGCTGACCCCTGTCCTGTGTCTGACCTACCACCCACCAGCTGACCCCTGCCCAGTGTCTGACCTACCACCCACCAGCTGACCCTGTCCAGTGTCTGACCTACCACCCACCAGCTGACCCCTGTCCTGTGTCTGACCGACCACCCACCAGCTGACCCCTGTCCTGTGTCTGACCTACCACCCACCAGCTGACCCCTGTCCTGTGTCTGACCGACCACCCACCAGCTGACTCCTGTCCTGTGTCTGACCTACCACCCACCAGCTGACCCCTGTCCTGTGTCTGACCTACCACCCACCAGCTGACCCCTGTCCTGTGTCTGACCTACCACCCACCAGCTGACCCCTGTCCAGTGTCTGACCTACCACCCACCAGCTGACCCCTGTCCTGTGTCTGACCTACCACCCACCAGCTGACCCCTGTCCTGTGTCTGACCTACCACCCACCAGCTGACCCCTGTCCTGTGTCTGACCTACCACCCACCAGCTGACCCCTGCCTAGTGTCTGACCTACCACCCACCAGCTGACCCCTGCCCAGTGTCTGACCTACCACCCACCAGCTGACCCCTGTCCTGTGTCTGACCTTCCACCCACCAGCTGACCCCTGTCCTGAGTCTGACCTACCACCCACCAGCTGACCCTGTCCACTGACTGACCTACCACCCACCAGCTGACCCCTGTCCTGTGTCTGACCTACCACCCACCAGCTGACCCTGTCCAGTGTCTGACCTACCACCCACCAGCTGACCCCTGTCCTGTGTCTGACCTATCACCCACCAGCTGACCCCTGTCCTGTGTCTGACCTACCACCCACCAGCTGACCCCTGCCCAGTGTGACCTACCACCCACCAGCTGACCCCTGTCCTGTGTCTGACCTTCCACCCGCCAGCTGACCCCTGTCCTGAGTCTGACCTACCACCCACCAGCTGACCCTGTCCACTGACTGACCTACCACCCACCAGCTGACCCCTGTCCTGTGTCTGACCTACCACCCACCAGCTGACCCCTGTCCAGTGTCTGACCTACCAAAAGGGCCCTCCTGGCCTCCAGGGGGGGGGGGGGGGGCACCCGACCCCCCCCCCCCCCTTGGCTGCGTGCCTGGCTACTACTGTGTTAAACGGTTAATGAACATGTGTATTGTTGATTGGGTCGCAGTAAGCGCGTCAGTTTGTGACCTGAATGTGACCTGACGTATATTTAAGTCATCGCGCCTCATGCCTGTGTTAACAAACGAATCAGGTCGGGAGTTAGAATAGTTGTAACTCCAGTCTCGCGACAGCATTTAATAATTGTTTCCCAACGTCCCGCAGGTTCACATACATCAGCGTCGGCAGCCTGGGCAGCGAGAGCGACGGCGGTATTTTCGCCAACTCGGACCTGGCCGCTCTCCTGCGGCGGCAGATGGAGGTCGGCGACGTCCTGCCAGCGCCGATAGTGCTGCTCAACGCGGATGAGGAGCTGCCTCACTTCTTGGTGGGGGACGAGGCGTTCCCGCTGCAGCGTCACCTGATGCGGCCCTACCCCAGGGCATCACTCGTCGGACCGGAGGCAGACGAAAGGCGCATCTTCAACTATCGCCTCAGCCGAGCGCGCCGCTGCGTGGAGAACACGTTCGGGGTAATGGCGCAGCGCTGGCGGATCTACCGGGGGACGTTGGGCTGCACGCCGGAGAGGGTGGCGACCCTGGTGAAAGCAACATGTGCTCTGCACAACTTCCTGCGGCAACGGGAGATCGATGCTGCAGCTGGCGTCGGACGCGGCTCCGCACCGGTGCCGGACGAGCGTGATGCCGCGCCCGCCCAACGGGACATCACCAGGGCTGGCACCAACACCCACTCTCGTGAGGCGGCCCGCATCCGCCAGGTCCTGACGGAGTATGTGAATGGCGCTGGGAGCGTGGAGTGGCAGCGTACCGCCGCTGGCATCGAGTAGTGTGGTGGACGGTGCCGCAGTGCCGACAGTCCGCGCCATTTCTGGCAGCAGCACTTTCTGTTAGTGTTACCAAGGTTTAGCTGGTGTGATGCTGTGCCGGTACGGGAGTTATCGCTCAGCAGTTAAGTTTTCGTTTTGTTGTGATTGAGCGATGGCAGTGTCCCAAAATTCCATTTATGCTTTGGTTTCAGAGTGGAAAATTGTATCAAAAATAATACTGAGTGGCAAAATTATGTAGAAAATAGTACAATATTGATTTGCTTTAATATGAAAAACATTAGTTTTCATTGAAATCATGTACCTATGTTTAGTCAACATTTAATTCAGAACCAATATCATAATTCATAATTTGGGAGTGGAAAATCACCCCTAAAATGGGGAGTGAGAGTGGAAAATTATTCACATTTGGGTGTCATTTCCCACCCAAAACGCCAAATTTTGGGACACTGAGCGATGGCATGTCCTTTCGCTCAATCACAGTGATCACGGTACAAAGATACCGAATGGTATTTCAATAGCAGTCGAATCATCGTTGTTATTCCATCCATTCCAACCATATTTGTCATGAATCACTCGCCTCACAGCGACAGACTTTGCTGGTGCTTAGGATTGTTTAACTAGATCTGTTTTTCAATCTGCTTACATGAGATGTCTTGAATCTTGTTCGATTACATACTTGAATGTCTGTGGAGCCCTTATTGTTCCTTACATGTTGATGTTACTGCGCAGTATCGTTTTGCAGTGGTCTAGCGTGTGTTCTGAACTCTACGCCGACTGTTGGGCGACAGCTACATGTTTCATTCTTGTTTGAATGTGCAGAATACCAATAGAGGCTGCCATCTCTGACGCACAATTTTTTTGTCCGACGGACGTTCCGAAAAGTGTTCGTTTCGGGTGATAGTCACGCAGGTACTGTCGTTAAACTGCCACACCAGGATATATTCAGCATTCAAACGAAATGGATCTTTTTAGTCATGTATTGCTGACAAACATCACGGCACTCGCCACGAAGTTGAAACATTAACTAACAACTTCGACGCCACCTCTAACTCGGCTTCTATGGGACGTAGACAAAAACCAAAGACACTGTTCGAAAGCCCGTCAGAATGCATTTTTAAACTATTTTAGGCAATTTTTTTCTCAGGTCAATATTGAGGTCACCAGAGGTCATCAAGGGTAGATTTTAAAGTTTTAGGACTTCGCTCCAGAAATTCCCAGATAGCACAGGAATTGTGATAGCTAGAAACAAACGGAAAAAAGCAATGGAAAGCTATTGAAAAATTCAATGTGCGAAGTGTCATCAGATTTGAGCTCGGGGGAATATTTTTATTTCCAGACTTTAGGCTCCAGAGCTCATCAAATGTCAAACAGGCTATTTTTTTAGCAAAACAGTTTTCACAAATATCTTTTTACCTAACAAAGATAGGGAAATAATTTTGACGCCATCGTGTATGTCTTGTCAAGGCGCTTCGTATCATATGCATGATGACCAGGTTAGGTCAACCTAAAAAATTGACCTCAGGTCAAGGTCAAGTGGTAACCCAATTAGGTCATGTTTAACATTGGGAGACGTGCCTCGATGAGACAAACACATTGGTGCCAGCTTCACTTATCTATCTTTATTTTGTCGAGAGTTATTGGCAAAAAAGTGTTGGTGACCTCGGGTGACCTCATCTGACCCTCTAGGGGTCATTTAACAAAAATTTAACCTGGAACTTCAAGAATTGCTTATGATGACATGATCCAGAAGGAATTGGGCTGATATAATTCGTATCCTCAGAAAAGGAAGCATTTGATTATTTCCCATTGATTTATCCCACGTGAGGGAGGTCACGAAATTGACCCGACCTTAGGTCACCGATATTAAAAATCCGAGATAAACGTATTGTAGGTACTATTGCTCTTATGAAATCCTGTAAGTACGAAATCGAGCGGCCAAAAACTGTGGCTGTGGTGCGACCGGAAACATTTTTGGAGGTGGGGTCACGTGACCTGGTCTGGTGACCTGACCTGAGATGACCCGAGGTATTTTTTTAAAACATAATGTGCGCAATTGATGCCGGAACAGCTGTGCCAAAAACGGCGGCGCTGCGCGCCGCCGTTCTTTCGCTATCCTCGAAAAACCCAAAAATAAAAGCATCAACGGAACACGGCAACACCTACCGACGACAGAATTGTTCAAAAAATTGAACATCTCGGCAACCAGTTGCCGACTCTCGTCAACCTCTCCCTCATTGGTCGAATCCGTTGTGACGTCACGCCCCGCGGTTGCCAAGTGCTGCCCACGATCGCCGAGATCTGGGCCTGTTGCCGAGTGTTGCCGAGTGTTGCCGGGTGCTGCCGGGCAACAGAATCTGTTGCCGAAGCCTGCTGCCGAGCAACCGGTTGCCGAGAGTTGCCGACAAAAGTTGCTCGTCTAAACTGGGCTTTAGTACCTAATTAGCACTTGCACAATTAGCACATTTGCTTAAGTAGATACAAAATTATCTCATATTTTTACAAATAAGATTTCCTGATTCTTATCATTTAGTTATACCAAATAAAAGAAACGCAAAACACCGCATGTTGCCGATCAAACTCTGTATGTAGCCAGTTTTACGATACAACTATTGGCATCCCCGGGATTCGATCCTGCGACCTTCGACTATATCGTTGAGATGGTGTCATACTTTGGTTAATAACTCGTAAACCGTTGATTGGGCGTGACACTTTGACCCCAAAAATCGAAATAAAAATGTTACCGCTTTCTTTCTGTGGGTTTGATATATGAATTTGAGGTGAAGAACAGTTCGAAAATCGAGCTGGAAAAGTAGCAATTTAACATGGAACCCTATGGGCTAGTAGTGAAAGTCACGCCCATGCTACCATATAACTTTGGACCCCCCCCCCCCCGATTTGTGCCATATATGGTAAAGGATATGTCATTTTCGACTACGGAAGATGAAGGAGGGGAGGGGATATAGTTGTGCTGCGGGTGCCCCCGCTGCCCCCCCCCCCGAATCCGCCGCCCCTGACCTAACCTGACCAAAACTGGCCTAAGTCCCAACCCAATCATATGTTAACATTTACCCAACATATCCTAACAACCAACCAAACTAGTAACAAGACCAATGCCAACCCTGCGTGTCAGATTCAGAATGAAAAAATATAGATTATATAAACCTAAGGAAGACACTCCAGGATCCGCATACCATACAGTAGTATACACGGCCTGTGTTGCATGCGGCCATATATGTCTGTATAGTTGTATATGCGCACGGCCCAGGCGCCCAGTAAAAACAATTTTACGAAACATTCACGCAGCATTTGTCGCAAGTTCACAACTTAAAAACAAATATGAACGTGATTTTCTAAATAGCATAACATTGCCTTGAAAACTTAACGATGAAAAGAAAATGACGTTAACGATGAGTTAACGATGAAAAGAAAATGAAAAATTACAATAAAAATGTTGGCATTCACCATTGCTTGAGTTTTTTAAACCAAAATATTGTCTTATATTTGTGAATTATGTACCTCTTGGTTACTTTAGGTTGTGACAAAATCGGCGCAATGAAACTTTTGCTGACAAGTTGTGGTGAAAAGGGCTGGTACCAGGAGGGCATCATCCCTTCAGAATGCATTGGTCAAAGAATACTACTGACGTCACAGCTGAGGCAGCTGTTGCGCACTTTCTTGACGCAGTCTTTCTTGGCGAAATGTGTTCAGTAGGCAGCTAAAGACCCAACATATCAATGTGTTCTTTGCTGTTCTTGGCAGTGTTCTCGGCAACGTGGCATATATTTACATGACTTGCTTTTACAGGTTGCATTGGGCCAGCGGTAAGAGCGAGGCAAAAAACTATTGCTGGCTCGTCAGTAGAAAAATAGTTGCTCTACCGAATGTTTTTTGTTGTTGCAGTGCTTCATCTCCTCTGGCTTAGAAAAGGAACCTAAATTTATACCGCATGAAAAGCATTACGAACGATGATGCCTTGGGCCCGTGAATACCTGTGACGTCACGCGCCTATGTCACGGAGCGGTAAAATCGCCGGATGACTCTACCTGGTATGTATGGCCTTGGCTAGTACCTACCAAGGCCACAGGATTGTTACTTTCTGCAACTCCTTGTGTTCTTTGACATTCTCACGTTTGTGGAATGGTGTGGTGGTAATAGCCAAAGTTTGCTGAGGGTTGAGGCCATTTATGATTTACTCCACTCAATTTTGCCAGATTTGAAGTCATTTGGTAAATGTAGAAAATGTAAAGCTGCTGTAGTTTCATGATATAATTTCTGATGAAAATGGTGTAAGGTACTAGTACCATATTGTGCTTATGTTATACATTCATTAAATTATAAATCTTCCCCTATTTTTTAAAATAAATGTTAAACATATACCTAGCAATAGCGTTTGTGGAGTTTCATTTTTTTATGAGTTTCACATTTTAAAGATGTCAGAAGTAGTTGATTTTACTTGTGTAAGTATATTGGCCAGCTCCAGTTTCTTTTTAAGTTGATGGGGCAAAAATCAATGTTGGTGTGGCGAAAACCAATGTTGGTGGGGCGCCCGCCCCACCAAGTGTATAGGAAACTCCGCCCCTGACTCATACCCTTTCAGACTTACGTAGAGCCTCTATGGCCTGTCAAGGGCCCTCTACAGCGGGCGTATGGTCCTTTCAAGCCTGGTAAGCACCCTCTCAGACCGATCCCAATGAACGACTGTCAGTAGTTTTGCACGTAACGAAAATGAAGTAACTATGGATATACGGATGAACGCAAGTGCGGACCATCATTGCGTATATTAGACTTCGAGCATATACAAAAGCGCCTGTTCTCACATTTCAATCACCTCCGGAGTTGGGGTGGGGAGGGGGGGGGGCAAAGCTGAAACACACTCCGATCACCGTCTTTGTTCCACAAAACACATGCGGATTGCCGCCACCTAGCTCTCAAGTTGGGGGAGGGGGGGGGCGTCGCCCCCCCCCCCAGGTCCAAAGTTGCGGGGCGAGTTGCCCCCACTGCCCCCATGGCTCCTTCCACGTCTCTGTCTTGTTGCCACCCGACACTTGCGTCTGTAGGCTGTCCCGCGTAGCAGCGAGATGCTGCGGCACAGTATCCACGAGTGAATAATTTGCCCGTTCAGAGGCGAGTGGTTGGCTATTACGCACCAGCTCCTAAGCTACAGAGCGAGGCGTAAGCTATCGGGAATACGCCTGACGTGGTCTGAGAGCTAGGCAGGGGCAGGGCCAGGGTATGTGTTAACAGATAAGATAACGCGAGGTCGCGATGGGAGCGCCATCCGCACTTACCACCGAGTCCGTGGCGCAACGGTAGTGCGTCTGACTCCAGATCAGAAGGCTGCGTGTTCAAATCACGTCGGGGTCGCGGTTGGTTTCTGAACCGTCGACGCTTTTATTTTATCTCTCAGTAACTACCACCGATACCGTTGTCATTATCGCTTTCGCCGCCTCTACCGTCACCGTCGATTTTCAAGCAGCCGCAAAGAGTCACGCAAAACATTGGTTTTCAGCACTAGATAAAAAGCCTTTTAGAAGTAACATATACGTATATTAGCGATGGGTACATAACATCGGAACAAGCGTTTAAAGCAGCATGGCAGGGCAGATGCCATTGTTTTATCACAAAATGATCGCCGTGCCTCCCGGGCTACGGCTACGTCGGCGGCGCTACGTCTGCCGATCGCGCGAGTGGAGAACGTCCGCTCCCTGTGACGCCTCTGAAACACAAACATGCCATTGTAGGACAACGTCATTACCAAGGCTTCCCTACCAATCAATGTGCCGATGGTGGGCACAACGCTGCCCGGCAATAATTAGGCTGATAATGTAACGGTTTAGTAAAATATCTCATGCGATTCGCAGATTGCGGCGCAAAAGATCAGAAGAAAAAATGACATTTGGCAAAAGTTCGAAAAGGAACACTTTTTTCTCGCATTTCTGCGATCCGCATTTTTTCATACGATCTTAATCCCTATGCAATTTTGTCCAACGATTTGTGTCTATACGACTTTTGTTTTGTCGGTCATAATCTTACACGTCCAATTGATATACGATCGTTATCACTTATCCGCCACGATTTTCGTCATGTAATATTTTGACCGTAAAATGCAGGTATATCCCAATATCTCATAATTCATATTATCTTAATACTACCTTTGTCTGCCATCATTTTGTTAAGTTTGCATTCCTCGTACATCAATCAATATCATCAAAATAAATATTTTACCAATAACCTTTTCACTCTTGCTACAAGCAAAGCTTGTATTTTTACAATATTTCACAGTTGCCATCTATAAAGTGATAGGTGTCTAGAGGTGTCAGCGATGATGGAGGTGCACTTACGCTGGACGGCGCGCACCAGCATTGCCCAGCCGGTTCCGGTGGTGGAGGAGTCGGTGTGGTACTGAATCAGCAGCTTACTGGTCGTAGTGATTCTGTCCGCCACAGAACGCGACTGGAAGGAGCCGATCAGTCCGTCAGACAGGGTCAGCATAATACACAGCTGAGCGCGGCATAATACACAGCTGAGCGCGGCATAATACACAGCTGAGCGCGGCATAATACACAGCTGAGCGCGGCATAATACACAGCTGAGCGCGGCATAATACACAGCTGAGCGCGGCATAATACACAGCTGAGCGCGGCATAATACACAGCTGAGCGCGGCATAATACACAGCTGAGCGCGGCATAATACACAGCTGAGCGCGGCATAATACACAGCTGAGCGCGGCATAATACACAGCTGAGCGCGGCATAATACACAGCTGAGCGCGGCATAATACACAGCTGAGCGCGGCATAATACACAGCTGAGCGCGGCATAATACACAGCTGAGCGCGGCATAATACACAGCTGAGCGCGGCATAATACACAGCTGAGCGCGGCATAATACACAACTGAGCGCGGGCAGCGAACGGTCGGGCAGGGCCAGGGTAGCCCAGAACGCATCTGTTTTTCCGTGGTTGCGGTGTGAGTGGCCCACTGGTACCAGTCCCGTGATCGGTCCCCCCCCCCCCCCCCCGGCTCGTGATATCTCACCTGGCCACAGTTGGTCGTCATGAGGGTCCGTGTGCCCGATTCCGAGACTGAGTACATAGCCAGGTACGTGCTGTTGCAGCCACCGAGCGGCGACGCGAAGTCAACGTCTGTGGGCGTGTACGGTACCGACAGGCATATAGCTAACACAGCCATCGCCAATGCCGCCGCCGCAGCAGCGGGTGCATGTAGAGCAGAATAAGGACAACTCTTATTTCTGGCTAACGATACGTCTGTACTAACACGCGCACACTCAAATGCGCAGATCGACGCAACACTTTGGATGCTACGTTGATTGGATAATTCATCCAGACGATTCAAACGATTTTAATTGAAAATTTACTGTGGTTTAAAGACGAAGTGTTTTTAAAAGCAAATTGCACAACTCGCATGTTACGTGTTTACATAGTACATACCATGGAAGTAGATGCCGATCTTGTATGGGTCTGGGACAGAAATAGTCCATTCACATACACTGTCACGAGAGTAGTTCCCGGAGTACCCAGGACTGGTCAGTTGAGTCTGCATCCCATGGTACCTGCCGCCGCAGCGGGCACCTGCGAACAGAACCCGGGACTGGTCGGTGGAGTCTGCATCCCGTGCCGTACGTACCGCCACATTGGACACCTAAAGACGGGAGAGGTCTGTACTAGTTTGGTATTAAGTTAACAGTTAGGAATATGTGCCACCACAACAGATGTCATGAAACACCACATTTTTAAGCTTCAGTCACTCAACGTATTTAGTCACAATATATATATTTATTTATTTATATATATATATATATATATATATATATATATATATATATATATATATATATATATATATATATATATATATATATATATATATATATATATATATATATATATATATATATATATATATATATATATATATATATATATATATATATATATATATATATATTATATCACCAAACATACTCTCCTAGTCATCCAGTTTGACATCGGCTCGGATTGGACAGCAATGCATCACTTCTGTCCCTGTGGCAAACCACAGCAATTAAAGCTAAAAGACGCGATAATTCGATAATTCTGTGCCACATTCTCACCAACTTCCGAAACGAAGTAACTCGCGTAGATTTTGTAGGTTTGTGAGGCCTCTACTCGAAGCAAAAGATGGTTTGCCGAAGATATGACGCTCGGCCGTTGTTGCGCTCCCGCGCAAATCTGCGCGAGCTGCGGGGAGCTGCTGGAGCTTCCATCCAAAAACTGAAAACGATGGCAGACAACACCGAAGTATGATTTTTCTTGAATACTCCGGTTTTCAGCTGCGCCTACATAGGAAGAACGACTTTTTCCCAATATGTACCTCATCGTACTGTTCCAAGAAGCTTTGTTGATGAGACATTAATAAGTATTGCTTTTGCTGAGAAAGCAACATACTCTTCTTGAAATAACAACTGCGATAATTTTCACCGCTTCCATATTTTTAAGACGCAAAAATACATACTTTTACTGGCCCATTTTTCGCTACCAAAGAACACCATACCAGACCTAATACAGTGGCTTATCAAGGAAACCAATCACAAATCCCCACTTAACCAGAGTTCCCGGCCGACTGGCTCAGCTGCCGATCTTTAGCTCTGGCAAAGTACCTGGCATGCGAGACTCATGTAATGCTAGACTGTGACGAACACCTCCTAGTTCAGTTTTACATTTTTAACTCCAATATTTTCAAGGGCGGATCCAAAATGGGTGATTTGGATCAGTTTGGGGGGGGGGACAAATCCCAAAGTCTCACACAACTCTGAAAACTCATCGGATTTCGCTTGCTTGTGCATCGATAACTGATTTAAAACAATATTTCCTTGGTAAAAGTTGCTTATATTTTATATTATCTCAGGAAATGTGTCAAATTTGCGCCGATTTCAGGTGGTGGTGGTGGGTGCATGGCCCCGTGTCCCCCTCCCTCTGGATCCGCCCATGAATATTTTTGGATATCACAGTGAAAGCTAAAGTTGAACAAATGGATGAATGAACGGAACGCCGAACAATGGCACGGATATCCCTGTCTTCCCCTCTTTCCGATCTAGGAGTTGCCATTCCCGGCCCTGTGTGATCTGTGAGGAGCCTGTACCGGTGCCCGCGTCTCACCCTGGTCCGGAAGCGACTGCAGCGGATGCTGGCGTCGGCTGTGCGCCCCCGAGCCGTCCGCACCGAGAAGATGTAGGCGGTGATGACTGTCCCCTGCGGAGCGTTCACCTGCAGCTGACACACCTTGGAGTGGATGCCGGTGCTCTCCCAGGCGGACAGCAGCGTTCCGTACGGGGCCGTGTACGTGCGGTTACAGGCTGCGGCGAACAGACGGCATATCATATAGGCGTTTGGGAACGTGACGTCATACATATGCGCGAGGGTGTGACGTCATACACAGCCGGCGTCAGCAAATTTTAGCTGCTGACGCTCGTGTTCGATTTCAATGACGAGTTTGTCACACACGATGAAATCAAATATATATGGGGAGCGGGTGAAGTGTTTATTCAGAGGCGGGGGGGGGGGGGAGCAAATCTACATGGGGAGCGGGTGAAGTGTTTATTCAGAGGCGGGGGGGGGGGGGAGCAAATCTACATGGGGAGCGGGTGAAGTGTTTATTCAGAGGCGGGGGGGGGGGGGGGGAGCAAATCTACATGGGGAGCGGGTGAAGTGTTTATTCAGAGGCGGGGGGGGAGTAAATCTACATGGGGAGCGGGTGAAGTGTTTATTCAGAGGTGGGGGGGGGGGGGCAAATCTACATGGGGAGCGGGTGAAGTGTTTATTCAGAGGCGGGGGGGGGGAGTAAATCTACATGGGGAGCGGGTGAAGTGTTTATTCAGAGGCGGGGGGGGGAGTAAATCTACATGGGGAGCGGGTGAAATGTTTAATCAGAGGTGGGGGGGGGGGGGGGGGGCAAATCTACATGGGGAGCGGGTGAAGTGTTTATTCAGAGGCGGGGGGGGGGAGCAAATCTACATGGGGAGCGGGTGAAGTGTTTATTCAGAGGCGGGGGGGGGGGGGAGTAAATCTACATGGGGAGCGGGTGAAATGTTTATTCAGAGGTGGGGGGGGGGGGGGGGAGCAAATCTACATGGGAAGCGGGTGAAGTGTTTATTCAGAGGCGGGGGGGGGGGGAGCAAATCTACATGGGGAGCGGGTGAAGTGTTTATTCAGAGGCGGGGGGGGGGGAGCAAATCTACATGGGGAGCGGGTGAAGTGTTTATTCAGAGGCGGGGGGGGGGGGAGCAAATCTATATGGGGAGCGGGTGAAGTGTTTATTCAGAGGCGGGGGGGGGGGAGCAAATCTACATGGGGAGCGGGTGAAGTGTTTATTCAGAGGCGGGGGGGGGGGGGGAGGGGGGAGCAAATCTACATGGGGAGCGGGTGAAGTGTTTATTCAGAGGCGGGGGGGGGGGGAGCAAATCTATATGGGGAGCGGGTGAAGTGTTTATTCAGAGGCGGGGGGAGGGAGAAAAATCTACATGGGGAGCGGGTGAAGTGTTTATTCAGAGGCGGGGGGGGGGGAGCAAATCTACATGGGGAGCGGGTGAAGTGTTTATTCAGAGGCGGGGGGGGGGGAGAGCAAATCTACATGGGGAGCGGGTGAAGTGTTTATTCAGAGGCGGGGGGGGGGGAGCAAATCTATATGGGGAGCGGGTGAAGTGTTTATTCAGAGGCGGGGGGAGGGAGCAAATCTACATGGGGAGCGGGTGAAGTGTTTATTCAGAGGCGGGGGGGGGGGGGGAGAGCAAATCTACATGGGGAGCGGGTGAAGTGTTTATTCAGAGGCGGGGGGGGGAGCAAATCTATATGGGGAGCGGGTGAAGTGTTTATTCAAAGGGGGGGGGGGCAAATCTACATGGGGAGCGGGTGAAGTGTTTATTCAAAGGGGGGGGGGGAGCAAATCTACATGGGAAGCGGGTGAAGTGTTTATTCAGAGGTGGGGGGGGGGGGGGGGGGAGTAAATCTATATGGGGAGCGGGTGAAGTGTTTATTCAGAGGCGGGGGGAGGGAGCAAATCTACATGGGGAGCGGGTGAAGTGTTTATTCAGAGGCGGGGGGAGGGAGCAAATCTACATGGGGAGCGGTTGAAGTGTTTATTCAGAGGCGGGGGGGAGGGAGCAAATCTACATGGGGAGCGGGTGAAGTGTTTATTCAGAGGCGGGGGGAGGGAGCAAATCTACATGGGGAGCGGGTGAAGTGTTTATTCAGAGGCGGGGGGGGGGGGAGCAAATCTACATGGGGAGCGGGTGAAGTGTTTATTCAGAGGCGGGGGGGGGGGGGAGAAAATCTACATGGGGAGCGGGTGAAGTGTTTATTCAGAGGCGGGGGGGGGGGGGGGGGGGAGCAAATCTACATGGGGAGCGGGTGAAGTGTTTATTCAGAGGCGGGGGGGGGGGGGAGCAAATCTACATGGGGAGCGGGTGAAGTGTTTATTCAGAGGCGGGAGGGGGGAGCAAATCTACATGGGGAGCGGGTGAAGTGTTTATTCAGAGGCGGGGGAGGGGAGCAAATCTACATGGGGAGCGGGTGAAGTGTTTATTCAGAGGCGGGGGGGGGGGGGGCAAATCTACATGGGGAGCGGGTGAAGTGTTTATTCAGAGGCGGGGGAGGGGGGGGGGAGCAAATCTATATGGGGAGCGGGTGAAGTGTTTATTCAGAGGCGGGGGGGGGGGGGGGGGGGGGGAGCAAATCTACATGGGGAGCGGGTGAAGTGTTTATTCAGAGGCGGGGGGGGGGGGGGAGTAAATCTATATGGGGAGCGGGTGAAGTGTTTATTCAGAGGCGGGGGGGGGGAGCAAATCTACATGGGGAGCGGGTGAAGTGTTTATTCAGAGGCGGGGGGGGGGGGGGGAGTAAATCTACATTGGGAGCGGGTGAAGTGTTTATTCAGAGGCGGGGGTGGGGAGTAAATCTATATGGGGAGCGGGTGAAGTGTTTATTCAGAGGCGGGGGGGGGGGGGGGGGGGAGCAAATCTACATGGGGAGCGGGTGAAGTGTTTATTCAGAGGCGGGGGGGGGGGGAGCAAATCTACATGGGGAGCGGGTGAAGTGTTTATTCAGAGGCGGGGGAGGGGGGGGGGGAGCAAATCTATATGGGGAGCGGGTGAAGTGTTTATTCAGAGGCGGGGGGGGGGGGGGGGGGGGAGCAAATCTACATGGGGAGCGGGTGAAGTGTTTATTCAGAGGCGGGGGGGGGGGAGTAAATCTATATGGGGAGCGGGTGAAGTGTTTATTCAGAGGCGGGGGGGGGGGGGAGCAAATCTACATGGGGAGCGGGTGAAGTGTTTATTCAGAGGCGGGGGGGGGAGTAAATCTACATTGGGAGCGGGTGAAGAGTTTATTCAGAGGCGGGGGGGGGGGGGAGTAAATCTATATGGGGAGCGGGTGAAGTGTTTATTCAGAGGCGGGGGGGAGCAAATCTACATGGGGAGCGGGTGAAGTGTTTATTCAGAGGCGGGGGGAGGGAGCAAATCTACATTGGGAGCGGGTGAAGTGTTTATTCAGAGGCGGGGGGGGGGGGAGTAAATCTATATGGGGAGCGGGTGAAGTGTTTATTCAGAGGCGGGGGGGGGGAGTAAATCTACATGGGGAGCGGGTGAAGTGTTTATTCAGAGGCGGGGGGAGGGAGCAAATCTACATTGGGAGCGGGTGAAGTGTTTATTCAGAGGCGGGGGGGGAGTAAATCTATATGGGGGAGCGGGTGAAGTGTTTATTCAGAGGCGGGGGGGGGGGAGTAAATCTACATGGGGAGCGGGTGAAGTGTTTATTCAGAGGCGGGGGGGGGAGGGAGCAAATCTACATTGGGAGCGGGTGAAGTGTTTATTCAGAGGCGGGGGGGGGGAGTAAATCTATATGGGGAGCGGGTGAAGTGTTTATTCAGAGGCGGGGGGGGGGGGGGAGTAAATCTACATGGGGAGCGGGTGAAGTGTTTATTCAGAGGTGGGGGGAGGGAGCAAATCTACATGGGGAGCGGGTGAAGTGTTTATTCAGAGGCGGGGGGGGGGGGGAGTAAATCTATATGGGGAGCGGGTGAAGTGTTTATTCAGAGGCGGGGGGGGGGAGCAAATCTACATGGGGAGCGGGTGAAGTGTTTATTCAGAGGCGGGGGGGGGGGGGGAGCAAATCTACATGGGGAGCGGGTGAAGTGTTTATTCAGAGGCGGGGGGGGGGGGAGCAAATCTACATGGGGAGCGGGTGAAGTGTTTATTCAGAGGCGGGGGGGGGGGGAGCAAATCTACATGGGGAGCGGGTGAAATGTTTATTCAGATGGGGGGGGGGGGGGAGGGAGCAAATCTACATGGGGAGCGGGTGAAATGTTTATTCAGATGGGGGGGGGGGAGCAAATCTACATGGGGGGGGGGGGGTGAAATGTTTATTCAGATAGGCGGGGGAGGGGGGAGCAAATCTACATGGGGAGCGGGTGAAGTGTTTATTCAAAGGGGGGGGGGGGGGCAGGGGGGAGCAAATCTACATCATGGGGAGCAGGTGAAGTGCTTGGGGGAGGGGGGAGCAAATCTATATGGGGAGCGGGCGAAGTGTTTATTCAGAGGGGAGGGGGGAGTCAAATCTACATGGGGAGCAGGTGAAGTATGTATTCAGAGGGGGAATACAATCTACATGGGGAGCGGGTGAAGTGCTTATTCAGAGGGGGGGGGGATCAAATCTACATGGGGAGCGGGTGAAATGTTATTCAGATGGGGGGGGGGGGGAGCAAATCTACATGGGGAGCGGGCGAAGTGTTTATTCAGAGGGGGGAAGCAAATCTCCATGGGGAGCGGGCGAAGTGTTTATTCGGAGGGGAGGGGGGAGTCAAATCTACATGGGGAGCAGGTGAAGTATGTATTCAGAGGGGCAATACAATCTACATGGGGAGCGGGTGAAGTGCTTATCCAGAGGGGGGGGGGGAGCAAATCTACATGGGGAGAGGGCGAAGTGTTTATTCAGAGGGGGACACACGTTTCGCTCTTTAGACTCTGCAGCGATGATATAACACAATGTGCACAGTGTGTCCGTCGGAATAGGGCGTGGTTAAACACACCGAATCTTAGCCCCTTTTCAAAAGAGTTAAAGGAAATAGTTCACCTTCAACATGGGATTTTGAACTGAAATAGCAGTTTTGTAGCCCGTGTTGAGAAATCCTTATCTGCAACTTTTCTTGGCTGAAAAGACTATCCACCCGAAGATATTTGACTTTTTGGCGAAGGAATGCGGCGCATATATGATATACCGTACCGTCTGAGTGCCAGCACTGGTCTGAGCATGCGCAGACCAATAACGCACACCATAACATTAATAATTTACGACCTTCTGTCCTGAATTGGCGCGATGTAGGACCATTTTTGAAAAGGAAAAAAGAAACTGTATTAAAAAATATAATACAATCGTGTTCTGAAAAATTTCCGAAGGTGAACTATTTCCTTTAACCATGCATAACTCAATAATACTTGCACACTTCAAGTTAATTCAAAGAAACATTACACATTTACAAACTTATCTTCCCCGCACAGAACTGAAGCAAAATAAAAACATCAATGTTGGCTGCGTTGAATAATATCCGGTCAGAAGTCCTCCCCCTCTCTGCCCTGCCACCACGTGACCCTCTGCCACCACGTGCCCCTCTGCCACCACGTGCCCCTATGCCACCACGTGCCCCTCTGCCACCACGTGCCCCTCTGCCACCACGTGCCCCTATGCCACCACGTGACCCTCTGCCACCACGTGCCCCTATGCCACCACGTGACCCTCTACCACCACGTGCCCCTCCGCCCCGCGCGGCGCCAGTTCGCTCACGTGCGAGGGAGTACTGGAGGCTGAAGCCGGCCATCTGCGTGTCGCTGTCAGAGCTGAACTGCAGCCGTAGGCCGCCCTCTCTGGTGAACACGTCCGCCGGCACGGTGGTGCCGCAGTACGTGCTGTCCACCCGCCACTCGTTGTGCTACCGGTGACGTCACAATAGGTACATACGGGGAGGGTGTGACGTTATACGAACTGGTTACTACTCGTGCATGTTGTAAATCCAGGCAACTGGACGTAAACAAGCAAATGAAACATGTATTCTATAGATTAAAGTCTCAACAATATGTATTGTATTATTAAAATATATTTGTTAAAATATATTATTTTCTAGATATGGGAATGTTTCGCCTGTAAGCGCACATACATACCCAAATCTCCCGATCCCCAGACCGATCCCGGAATCCCAGCATCTGCAAAACAGGTCAACATCGTCACTATTTCAACGACGCCGGAAACACCACTCGGACGATAAATGGATCCTTTTGAAGCCTCTGATTCATTGAAAACATATAGCACATGCTACTTTGATTAAAGGGAGATAATCACCCGTTTTTCCACAAAAATGGAGATGGCACTTGAAATCGATAGACGAGGCCAAACTATGATGTAAATTCATCACATTTTGCATATAAACATTCCTACCGAAATTTGTTGACAGTTTCCTACCGATAAGCGATCCACGCTTATATCGGTCGGTACTCAGCAAGTACTCGGTAACGAATTCAGTAAATTAGCCTCCCTACTCATTGTTATTTATCATGAAGGTATGCAATATGTTTCCTCCACTCTATCCAGACTGGTTATTGATTCGACACTGATTGAATCGATTGGAATCATTCAATCAAATTTCCTTGAATCAAAAAATGATTGATTCACCACCAGAACTTTTGATTCATGAATTGTGATTTAATCAAAATCCGCATAAAATAAAGGCTGATTGCATCAAAAGATTTAACGATTCAAGTACATTAGTAAATTGTACAAATACATGCAGTCCAGACTGGTTATTGATTCGACACTGATTGAATCGATTGGAATCGTTCAATCAAAATGCATTGAATCAGAACATAATTGATTCACCACCAGATATTTTGATTCATGAATCGTGATTGAATCAAAACCCGCATAAAATCAAGGCTGATTGAATCAAAAGATTTAACGATTCAAGTACACTGGTAAATTGTCCAAATACATGGAGTCCCAGTGGCTACATTCAATTATACTGAAATACTATTGCTGTACCAATGTTTTAATGATCATATATATGCATGTTTCCATTTTTATTGATTTGACATAATTCACCTCATATATTCAAATGTTGAATCAAACGTGAATCAATTAAAATATTTGTTTTGATTCTTTGAATCAGAATGAATCAATTCTCAAAATTGTATCTGTGAATCGAACGGTGATTGAATCATTCAGATTCCAAAATGAATCATGATTGAATCATTCCAAAAAAGTTGAATCAATAACCAGTCTGATGCAGTCCCATTGGCCACATTCATTCATACTGAAATAGTATTGCTGTAACAATGTTTTAATGATCATATATATGTATGTTTCCATTTGTATTGATTTGACATAAATTCACCACATATATTTAAATGTTGAATCAAACGTGAATCGATTAAAAAACTTTTTTTGATTCTTTGAATCGGAAAGATTAAAGAATCAATTCTCAAAATGTGCACCGTGAATCGAATGGTGATTGAATCATTCAGATTCCAAAATGAATCATGATTGAATCATTCCCAAAAAGTTGAATCAATAACCAGTCTGAATTATCTTGATAATTTAATGCCATATTCAACATTTCAAGGTGCGAATAACCATAACTTACAAGCACATTTACAGCAATTTGGCGAAATGGGTGGATTCCTTTAAGCACAAATAACCCGCGCACTGCAGGGGGTTTGCGCCGAACACGAACTGCAGGGGAGGGGGGGGGGGGGGGGGTTGATGTCCGCCCCCCGTGAGATCGCGAAACCTACGCTACGTAGCGACAAGCAGAGAACGGCGTTTGATAGCGTGATGCAAGTTATATCGAAAGTATTTCAGTATTTTTAGGTCAGGTCAAAATTGAGGTCACTAGAGGTCATAAAAGGTCAAATTTTCCAGTTTTTTTTTCCTCCTGTTTTAGGACTTCGTTCCAGAAATTCCCATATATCTCAGGAACTATGCTAGCTAGAAACAAACGAGAAAAGGCGATCGGCAGCCATTTAAAAAGTTTCAATCGACAATATGTCCTCAAATTTGATCTCAGATCAATATGTGAGGCTCCAGAGGCCAAATAGGGGGAAATTTATTTTTTTTGCAAAACCATTTTTCGCTAATAACTTTGAACCTAATAAAGATAGCGGAAAAACTGTTTACGCCATTGTGTTTGTCTCGTCAAGGCGCTTCGGGAAATATACATGGTGGCCTTGTTAGGTCATTAACAAAAGTTGACCACAGGTCACGTGACCTTGACCTGAGGTCAAGACCCACATAGGTCATGTTGCATATAGGAAGACGTGTCCCGACGAGACAAACACATTTTTTGTCGGTTTTACTTCTCTGTCTGCATTATGTCGCGAGTTATTGACAAACAAGTGATGGTGAACTCGGATGACCTCAAGTGACCCCATAGTTATTGGGCTATCACTGAACAAAACTTACACTTGGATATTCAAAAACGTTCTATAATAACATGATTCAGAAGTAATTGGACTAATATCATGCATATCTTTGAAATAGGAAGCATTTTAATATTTCCCCATTGACTTATTATGGGGAGGTCGCGAAATTGACCTGACCTTAGGTCACTGATATAAAATTCCGAGATAAACGAATTGTAAGTACTTATGCCCTCATGACAGCCTGTAAGTTTCGAACTGATCGGTGAGAAACTCTGGCTTTGGCACAACTGCAAACGTTTTTGGTGGTGGGGTCTCTTGACCTGGACTGGTGACCTGACCTGAGATGACCCGAGGTCATTTTTTTCAAAGTGTGCACAATTAATGGCTTAACAGGTGTGTCAAAACCCGGCGGCGCGCAAATCTGCGAAAAACCTGAGGGGGGGGGGGGGGGGCGGGCGGAAATCAACTCCCCCTGCAATGCGCGGGATAAGACACAGGCATGCTTCACAACACAACACATAGGAATGTACAGCCAGTGTGTGACATCAGTAGTCACGTAACCCACCTGTTGGACGGTGAGCTTGTCGCGCGTGCAGCGCTGTCCACCAGCGATCTGCAGGGCCGTGAAGTGTAGCGTTACGGACTCATAGCGGCTGGCCGGGATGTACCAGACGCAGCGCAGGTTGGCAGGGTAGTCGGCCGGGTGGTTCGGAGTCTGCAGAATTTGCGGCGTCTCCGTCGCCTCGAGGTTGGTCCGCCCGCACACCGCTGCCGGAACGCAGCGCATAGCCAATCAGGTCTCAAGGTTGGAGTTGGAGCGAGACATGGCGGCAGTCCTCACTCTGCAGCCACAACGCGCCGGCGTTCAGAAGGTGGACGTTTGGGTTCTTTACTGAATAATATTTCTGTTTTAGTCTCCACATCGCCAAAACTGGCGGTAATTTGAGGTTTCAGAACGATACCTAAGCAAACATCGGTTCACAAATCCGCATTGTCGGTTTACCTTGATAAAAATCCTCACAAAGAGTCACGGAAATACAGCGGATCGTAACTAAAGCAATTTCATAGCTTGCGAAAAACCGCGTAAAATATGTAACGTGCTTCTTCGTTGATCTTCTACTGCAGGACATAGCGGCATCGACAAAGCGTGGGGATGCCAATTTTTACAGTCCATGAGACTGTTTAATGATCATTTGCACTCACAGTCCACGCTGGTGATCTGGGCTGAGAAGCCAGATCGGTGGATCTCGCTGTCCGAGTAGAACTTGATGAAGAGTTCGTTGGATGAGGTGGTGACGGCCGGTGGCAGCTGGCTGCCGCAATAGCGGTCTATCAGGGGCGATACTGGACTGGGACCATCACGAACCTGCCGACAGCGACACCGTGACACTCACACTGTCATACCGTCACACTGTCACACCGTCACACCGTCACAGCGACACACTGTCACACCGTCACACTGTCATACCGTCACACTGTCACAGCGTCACACCGTCACAGCGACACAGCGCGACACAGCGTCACATGGTTACACAGCCACACATGGCCGCGACAACAGCCGCTGTCGCCCAGCTCCACACCACACCGTTACATTTTCCTACATCTCCGCGTCACCCAGTCCCACCATCGCCAGCCCACATACTCGGCAGCCCCCTGCGTCCCGGCACCTCAGCCCGCGGCGTCCCGGCACCTCAGCCCCCGTCGTCCCGGCACCTCAGCCCGCAGCGTCCCGGCACCGCAGCTCCCGGCGTCCCGGCACCTCAGCCCTCGTCGTCTCGGCACTTCAGCCCCCGTCGTCTCGGCACCTCAGCCCTTGGCGTCCCAGCACCGCAGCTCCCGGCGTCCCGGCACCTCAGCCCTTGGCGTCCCGGCACCGCAGCTTCCTGCGTCCCGGCACCTCAGCCCACGGCGTCCGGGCACCTCAGCCCGCGGCGTCTCGGCACTTCAGCCCCCGTCGTCTCGGCACCTCACCCTTGGCGTCTCGGCACCATTGCTCCCTGCGTCCCGGCACCTCAGCCCACGGCGTCCGGGCACCTCAGCCCGCGGCGTCTCGGCACTTCAGCCCCCGTTGTCTCGGCACCTCACCCTTGGCGTCCCGGCACCGCAGCTCCCTGCGTCCCGGCACCTCAGCCCACGGCGTCCGGGCACCTCAGCCCGCGGCGTCTCGGCACTTCAGCCCCCGTCGTCTCGGCACCTAACCCTTGGCGTCCCGGCACCGCAGCTCCCGGCGTCCCGGCACCTCAGCCCCCGTCGTCCCGGCACCTCAGCCCTTGGCGTCCCGGCACCGCAGCTCCCGGCGTCCCGGCACCTCAGCCCCCGTCGTCTCGGCACTTCAGCCCCCGTCGTCCCGGCACCTCAGCCCTTGGCGTCCCAGCACCGCAGCTCCCGGCGTCCCGGCACCTCAGCCCTTGGCGTCCCGGCACCGCAGCTCCCGGCGTCCCAGCACCTCACCCTTGGCGTCCCGGCACCGCAGCTCCCGGCGTCCCGGCACCTCAGGCTTTGGCGTCCCGGCACCGCAGCTCCCGGCGTCCCGGCACCTCAGCCCTTGGCGTCCCGGCACCGCAGCTCCCGGCGTCCCGGCACCTCAGCCCTTGGCGTCCCGTCACCGCAGCTCCCGGCGTCCCGGCACTTCAGCCCCCGTCGTCTCGGCACTTCAGCCCCCGTCGTCTCGGCACCTCAGCCCTTGGCGTCCCAGCACCGCAGCTCCCGGCGTCCCGGCACCTCAGCCCGCAGCGTCCCGGCACTTCAGCCCCCGTCGTCTCGGCACCTCAGCCCTTGGCGACCCGGCACCGCAGCTCCCGGCGTCCCGGCACCGAAACTCCCGGCGTCCCGGCACCTCAGCCCCCGTCGTCCCGGCACCGCAGCTCCCGGCGTCCCGGCACCTCAGCCCTTGGCGACCCGGCACCGCAGCTCCCGTCGTCCCGGCACCTCAGTCCGCGGCGTCTCGGCACTGACCTCTAGGTAGTCGTACGGGCAATTGGCCGAGCTGGAGCCGTTGACCTCGACGTTGAACGGCTGCCGTAGGGTGAGTCGCAGCACGCGGCCCTGCTCGCCGCGCACCAGCCAGCGGCAGTCGAGGTTGTCATCGTATGAGCCATCTCCGTCCGTGTCCGGAGAGCTCAGCGAGACTGAGTCGGATCTGCTGACCGTCAGCTCACCGCCACAGCCGTGATCAGGACCTGCAGCAGTCAGACACACATACAGACAGACAGACATACATACAGACACACAAACAGACACACATACAGACACAAATACAGACAGACACACATACAGACAGACAGACAGACAGACAGACAGACAGACAGACAGACAGACAGACAGACAGACAGACAGACAGACAGACAGACAGACAGACAGACAGACAGACAGACAGACAGACAGACAGACAGACAGACAGACAGACAGACAGACAGACAGACAGACAGACAGACAGACAGACAGACAGACAGACAGACAGACAGACAGACAGACAGACAGACAGACAGACAGACAGACAGACAGACAGACAGACAGACAGACAGACAGACAGACAGACAGACAGACAGACAGACAGACAGACAGACAGACAGACAGACAGACAGACAGACAGACAGACAGACAGACAGACAGACAGACAGACAGACAGACAGACAGACAGACAGACAGACAGACAGACAGACAGACAGACAGACAGACAGACAGACAAAGCAAACAGTAGGCTCCCGTCGCAGCCGTGATCAGGGCCTGCAGCAGACAGACACACATAAAGGCAGACAGACACACACACACACACACACACACACACACACACACACACACACACACACACACACACACACACACACATACACACACACACACACACACACACACACACACACACACACACACACACACACACACACACACACACACACACACACACACACACACACACACACACACACACACACACACACACACACACACACACACACACACACACACACACACACACACACACACACACACACACACACACACACACACACACACACACACACACACACACACACACACACACACACACACACACACACACACACACACACACACACACACACACACACACACACACACACACACACACACACACACACACACACACACACACACACACACACACACACACACACACACACACACACACACACACACACACACACACACACACACACACACACACACACACACACACACACACACACACACACACACACACACACACACACACACACACACACACACACACACACACACACACACACACACACACACACACACACACACACACACACACACACACACACACACACACACACACACACACACACACACACACACACACACACACACACACACACACACACACACACACACACACACACACACACACACACACACACACACACACACACACACACACACACACACACACACACACACACACACACACACACACACACACACACACACACACATACACACATACAGGCTTAATGATTGATTAAAACATCTGCAAGGCACACTCAGAAATAAATGGAGGTCACAATTTGAAGGACCTAGGAGGCCCACAGATAGGACCAGGTAGGGATCACCAGAGAGTCACGTACCGACGGAGAAGAGGATCGCCGCTCGGAAGCCACCTCGTGCTACACTGCTGTCGCTGACGAACTGGATCGCCGCCCTTCTGGAAGCCGTCACCTGTCCGCAAGTCACGCAACAGAATTATACCTTCTGGAAGCCGTCACCTGTCCGCAAGTCACGCAATACAATTATACCTTCTGGAAGCCGTCACCTGTCCGCAAGTCACGCAATACAATTATACCTCTGGAAGCCGTCACCTGTCCGCAAGTCACGGAATCAAATTTTACCTTCTGGAAGCCGTCACCTGGCCGCAAGTCACGCAATACAATTATACCTTCTGGAAGCCGTCACCTGTCCGCAAGTCACGTAATACAATTATACCTTCTGGAAGCCGTCACCTGTCCGCAAGTCACGCAATACAATTATACCTTCTGGAAGCCGTCACCTGTCCGCAAGTCACGCAATACAATTATACCTTCTGGAAGCCGTCACCTGTCCGCAAGTCACGCAATACAATTATACCTTCTGGAAGCCGTCACCTGTCCGCAAGTCACGCAATCAAATTATAATTAGTGACTCAAACCCAAATCATCCAAATCTCACATGCTTAAGCAACAATATTGTATCTAATTGTGAAGAGTAAAGAGGATTTTTTTCGGCTAAGAAGTTCTTGAGATGCCTTAAATGGCGGGACAATGTTCACCGAAGAGAGTGATTAGCAAATACTATATACCAGTAAATCGCCTTGTTGGGCGATGACCGAGCGGGCGCGCCCTGGTAAAGCTAAAACAGGTTTGCAATATGAAACGGTACAGGAGCACACGTGGTAGTAACACATAGTCCTTTTAGTCCTTTTAGTCTTCCATAAAAATTGCATGCAATTGCATTATGTTGGCATGCAATGCTTACCACCCCTATCAGAACGCATGATAACAAAATCAAAATTGATTTGATGGTCCTATCCAATAGTAAACACCCGATCTCAATCGGAGCAGTGGTTGGAAAGTTATGAGCTTCCGAAAAGCGTCTGTATGACCGGGTAGGGCCGGGTCGGGTCGGTTCGGGTCGGTTCGGGCCGGGTCAAATGTAAATTTGTCTAGTAAGTTGACGAGAAACCTCACGGGCGCTTCGCTCCCGCTCGGTAATCATAGTTAAACAACTTATGCAACATCTTGTTTTATTCTATGCAGTTGTAGTCATCAAGTTACTTTAATGGACGCTGTTCTTTTTCACTAAGTTAGGAGGCGATACTTTTGTTAAGTTAGGAGGCGATATTAAAAAGTTAGGAGGCGATACGTTTACAATTAAACAGGTTTCCTAAATGTTCAGCCGCGCTATACATGCGATCCTATATAATAAGCGGGCCTGTGACCGGGTATGTTGTAATGACCATCCGTCCGAACTCACGACGTGCGGTGGACTTCTGTTCATGTCGCCGCAATATTTGTTCAGCATTTTCTCTGGGTTGGCCCAGGTGTCATCGAAGACGGAGACCGAGTCATATCCGCAGTTGTAGTTACCTTCCAGGTCCAGGTATATAAACCTGCGGTGAAGATGCACAGCGAGCTCGTGAGGAAGCAATGCTACCCAAAACCGGATACTGAGCACCCAGGAACGCCGTGTTTGGGTCGTGTTAGCGTCACCGAGATGGGTCCGCTGTGGTTGGCCGCTGTTTGTACTTGGGATTAGGTATTATCACGAAATGGAAACTGGGGCAATAGGAACAGAGAAATATCGGAAGAGGCGATGTGAATACGATCAACCCCGAAAAAAACATTCGCAACGACAAAAATCTGATTTGAGGCGAACGACTTAATTAAGATCATCTCATCGATAAAATACAAGTCATACATTTCCTCAATAAAAAGTGCTGTGTGAAATGGGTGTAATGGGTATATAACATGGGTGCAAGTTTAAGGAACATGAGATTCTGTGTTTTTGATGATCAAAATTCAAGAGGCATACTCCCAGCCAAACAGAACGGACACAGGCAACTACAATTTACCCGCCAGCTGCCATCAAATGGAACGATTGACGACTTTAGATGCACGCAAAGAAAACACGGTGTTCCTGCAATGGTATTCCGTTCAGTAGCAAAATGAGGCGCCACTCTCTACCCTTGCATCAGCAAATATACGACGACCAAAGCGACTGTTCACTGAGACATTTGCGGCCACCACTCACCGCACCAGCACCACTCACCGGACCAGCACCACTCACCGCACCAGCACCACTCACCGCACCAGCACCACTCACCGCACCAGCACCACTCACCGCACCACTCACCGCACCAGCACCACTCACCGGACCAGCACCACTCACCGCACCAGCACCACTCACCGCACCAGCACCACTCACCGCACCAGCACCACTCACCGCACCACTCACCGCACCAGCACCACTCACCGGACCAGCACCACTCACCACACCAGCACCACTCACCGCACCAGCACCACTCACCGCACCAGCACCACTCACCGCACCAGCACCACTCACCGCACCAGCACCACTCACCACACCAGCACCACTCACCGGACCAGCACCACTCACCGGACCAGCACCACTCACCACACCAGCACCACTCACCGCACCAGCACCACTCACCGCACCAGCACCACTCACCGCACCAGCACCACTCACCACACCAGCACCACTCACCGCACCAGCACCACTCACCAGACCAGCACCACTCACCACACCAGCACCACTCACCGGACCAGCACCACTCACCGCACCAGCACCACTCACCGGACCAGCACCACTCACCGCACCAGCACCACTCACCGCACCAGCACCACTCACCGCACCAGCACCACTCACCACACCAGCACCACTCACCACACCAGCACCACTCACCGCACCAGCACCACTCACCGCACCAGCACCACTCACCGCACCAGCACCACTCACCGGACCAGCACCACTCACCGGACCAGCACCACTCACCGCACCACTCACCGCACCAGCACCACTCACCGGACCAGCACCACTCACCGCACCAGCACCACTCACCCCACCAGCACCACTCACCGCACCAGCACCACTCACCACACCAGCACCACTCACCGCACCAGCACCACTCACCGGACCAGCACCACTCACCACACCAGCACCACTCACCGCACCAGCACCACTCACCGCACCACTCACCGCACCAGCACCACTCACCGCACCAGCACCACTCACCGCACCAGCACCACTCACCACACCAGCACCACTCACCACACCAGCACCACTCACCGGACCAGCACCACTCACCACACCAGCACCACTCACCGCACCAGCACCACTCACCGCACCAGCACCACTCACCACACCAGCACCACTCACCGCACCAGCAGCACTCAGCGGACCAGCACCACTCACCGCACCAGCACCACTCACCGCACCAGCACCACTCACCGCACCAGCACCACTCACCGGACCAGCACCACTCACCGGACCAGCACCACTCACCACACCAGCACCACTCACCGCACCAGCACCACTCACCGCACCAGCACCACTCACCGCACCAGCACCACTCACCGCACCAGCACCACTCACCGCACCAGCACCACTCACCGCACCAGCACCACTCACCGCACCAGCACCACTCACCACACCAGCACCACTCACCGGACCAGCACCACTCACCGGACCAGCACCACTCACCGCACCACTCACCGCACCAGCACCACTCACCGGACCAGCACCACTCACCACACCAGCACCACTCACCGCACCAGCACCACTCACCGCACCAGCACCACTCACCACACCAGCACCACTCACCGGACCAGCACCACTCACCGCACCAGCACCACTCACCGCACCACTCACCACACCAGCACCACTCACCACACCAGCACCACTCACCGCACCACTCACCGCACCAGCACCACTCACCGGACCAGCACCACTCACCGGACCAGCACCACTCACCGCACCAGCACCACTCACCGCACCAGCACCACTCACCACACCAGCACCACTCACCGCACCAGCACCACCTTGCCGGGGGGTGCTGTGACCAGCCAGGTGCAGTTGGCGCCGTGGTGGTAAGTCTGCGGGTGGTTCTGAGACTGGATCACTCCCGGCTCGGTTACGTTGCCTCCGCACACTGCAACAGGCGGACACTGGTCACCGCTGGTCACCGCTGGTCACCGCTGGTCACCGCTGGTCACCGCTGGTCACCGCTGGTCACCGCTGGTCACCGCTGGTCACCGATGGTCACCGCCGGTCACCGCCGGTCACCGATGGTCACCGCCGGTCACCGCTGGTCACCGCCGGTCACCGCTGGTCACCGCTGGTCACCACTGGTCACCGATGGTCACCGCCGGTCACCGCTGGTCACCGCTGGTCACCGCTGGTCACTGCTGGTCACCGCTGGTCACCGCTGGTCTTCACGAGTGCAGCAGGGTCGACCCAGGGGGGGGGGGGGGGGGTACTGACCTGGTATTGTATGGTATATTGGTATTGGTATTGACCTGGGGGTACTGACCGGTCAGTACCTGGTATTGTGCCAGGTACTGACCTGGTATCGTAGTCGTGTGCGAGTCGAGCACCAGTGCTGGGAGCGAGGGAAATGAGGCTGATGGTCAGGCGTGGGGACGAATCAGAGCATCAGCGATACTAGTGAAGGGCTTCTCTAAGAATGACGTGTGACCAATGACATTTGTACAACGTGTAGAAGTGAAGTGAATCAACCCGTCTGAAAAGCGTTTTTGTTGTCAAAAGTGAAATGAATAGCGGTTAAATGGCACCGTGGCAAGTAGCGCGTGTCTTATCTCTGTTATGAACGTGATTCTACCTGGTGTTCTGCACAATGCGCATGCCCCTTCCGCCGAGGATTTAAGTTAAGCCGATTTTAAGGTCATCCATATTAGAGGCGTAGGAGTTTGTTTGGCTTCTAAAATTAGACTCTGTTCCGGACAATATGGTATTTTTGGAGGTAACAGCAGTGTTGCTCGGAGGGCGGCAGCTGACGGGAGCGAGCATCACCAAGGCTCCACTACATATCTTCCACCTTTTATCGATCGAGATGTCATATTATCGGCCTGACCTGATCAGGTAGTACTGACGTCATATCTGACGTGATATACTCGGTCTGCCCCTTACTCTTGACCTGATATTGTATACTCCAGGCCTGCTATCTGACTGACTGACCTGCTATCGCATACCTTGTCTGTGCCAGGTACCGATACCTGATATCGCATACCTTGTCTGTGCCAGGCACTGATACCTGCTATCGCATACCTTGTCTGTGTCAGGTACTGACCTGCTATTGCATACCTTGTCTGTGCCAGGCACTAACCTGATATCGTATACCTTGTCTGTGCCAGGCACTGACCTGCTATCGCATACCTTGTCGGTGCCAGGCACTGATACCTGATATCGCATACCTTGTCTGTGCCAGGCACTGACACCTGATATCGCATACCTTGTCTGTGCCAGGCACTGACCTGATATCGCATACCTTGTCTGAGCCAGGTACCGATACCTGCTATCGCATACCTTGTATGTGCCAGGCACTGACCTGCTATCGCATACCTTGTCTGTGCCAGGTACTGACCTGATATCGCATGCCTTGTATGTGCCAGGCACTGACCTGCTATCGCATACCTTGCCTGTGCCAGGTACTGACCTGATATCGCATACCTTGTCTGTGCCAGGTACTGACCTGCTATCGCATACCTTGTATGTGCCAGGTACCGATACCTGATATCGCATACCTTGTCTGTGCCAGGCACTGACCTGATATCGCATACCTTGTCTGTGCCAGGTACTGACCTGATATCGCATACCTTGTCTGTGCCAGGCACTGACCTGATATCGCATACCTTGTCTGTGCCAGGCACTGACCTGCTATCGCATACCTTGTCTGTGCCAGGCACTGACCTGCTATCACATACCTTGTGTGTGCCAGGCACTGATACCTGCTATCGCATACCTTGTCTGTTCCAGGCACTGACCTGCTATCACATACCTTGTCTGTGCCAGGTACTGACCTGATATCGCATACCTTGTCTGTGCCAGGCATTGACCTGCTATCGCATACCTTGTCTGTGCCAGGCACTGATACCTGCTATCGCATACCTTGTCTGTGCCAGGCACTGATCCCTGATATCGCATACCTTGTCTGTGCCAGGTACCGATACCTGCTATAGTATACCTTGTCTGTGCCAGGCACTGATACCTGCTATCGCATACCTTGTCTGTGTCAGGCACTGATACCTGCTATCGCATACCTTGTCTGTGTCAGGCACTGATACCTGATATCGCATACCTTGTCTGTGTCAGGCACTGATACCTGCTATCGCACACCTTGTCTGTGCCAGGCACTGACCTGCTATCGCATACCTTGTCTGTGCCAGGTACTGACCTGATATCGCATACCTTGTCTGTGCCAGGCGCTGACCTGCTATCGCATACCTTGTCTGTGTCAGGCACTGACCTGATATCGCATACCTTGTCTGTGCCAGGTACTGACCTGATATCGCATACCTTGTCTGTGCCAGGCACTAACCTGCTATCGCATACCTTGTCTGTGTCAAGCACTGATACCTGATATCGCATACCTTGCCTGTGCCAGGTACTGACCTGCTATCGCATACCTTGTCTGTGCCAGGCACTGACCTGATATCGCATACCTTGACTGTGCCAGGCACTGACCTGCTATCGCATACCTTGTCTGTGCCAGATACTGATACCTGCTATCGCATACCTTGTCTGTGCCAGGCACTGACCTGCTATCGCATACCTTGTCTGTGCCAGGCACTGATACCTGATATCGCATACCTTGTCTGTGCCAGGTACTGACTTGCTATCGCATACCTTGTCTGTGCCAGGTACTGATACCTGCTATCGCATACCTTGTCTGTGCCAGGTACTGACCTGCTATCGCATACCTTGTCTGTGCCAGGCACTGATACCTGATATCGCATACCTTGTCTGTGCCAGGCACTGATACCTGCTATCGCATACCTTGTCTGTGCCAGGCACTGACCTGATATCGTATACCTTGTCTGTGCCAGGCACTGACCTGCTATCGCATACCTTGTCTTTGCCAGGCACTGATACCTGATATCGCATACCTTGTCTGTGCCAGGCACTGATACCTGCTATCGCATACCTTGTCTGTGCCAGGCGCTGACCTGCTACCGCATACCTTGTCTGTGCCAGGCACTGATACCTGCTATCGCATACCTTGTCTGTGCCAGGCACTGATACCTGCTATCGCATACCTTGTCTGTGCCAGGTACTGACCTGCTATCGCATACCTTGTCTGTGCCAGGTACTGATACCTGCTATCGCATACCTTGTCTGTGCCAGGTACTGACCTGATATCGCATACCTTGTCTGTGCCAGGTACTGACCTGATATCGCATACCTTGTCTGTGCCAGGCACTGACCTGATATCGCATACCTTGTCTGTGCCAGGTACTGACCTGCTATCGCATACCTTATCTGTGCCAGGTACCGATACCTGCTATCGCATACCTCGTCTGTGCCAGGTACTGACCTGATATCGCATACTTGTCTGTGCCAGGAACTGATACCTGCTATCGCATACCTTGTTTGTGCCAGGTACTGACCTGCTATCGCATACCTTGTCTGTGCCAGGCACTGATACCTGCTATCGCATACCTTGCCTGTGCCAGGTACTGACCTGCTATCGCATACCTTGTCTGTGCCAGGTACTGATCTGCTATCGCATACCTTGTCTGTGCCAGGAACTGATACCTGCTATCGCATACCTTGTCTGTGCCAGGCACTGATACCTGATATCGCATACCTTGTCTGTGCCAGGCACTGATACCTGATATCGCATACCTTGTCTGTGCCAGGCACTAATACCTGCTATCGCATACCTTGTCTGTGCCAGGTACTGACCTGCTATCGCATACCTTGTCTGTGCCAGGCACTGACCTGCTATCGCATACCTTGTCTGTGCCAGGCACTGACCTGCGGTCCTGCTATCGCACACCTTGTCTGTGCCAGGAACTGATACCTGCTATCGTATACCTTGTCTGTGCCAGGCACTGATACCTGCTATCGTATACCTTGTCTGTGCCAGGCACTGATACCTGCTATCGTATACCTTGTCTGTGCTAGGCACTGATACCTGCTATCGCATACCTTGTCTGTGCCAGGTACCGATACCTGCTATCGCATACCTTGTCTGTGCCAAGAACTGATACCTGATATCGTATACCTTGTCTGTGCCAGGCACTGACCTGCTATCGCATACCTTGTCTGTGCCAGGTACCGATACCTGCTATCGCATACCTTGTCTGTGCCAGGCACTGATACCTGCTATCGTATACCTTGTCTGTGCCAGGCACTGACCTGATATCGTATACCTTGTCTGTGCCAGGCACTGATACCTGATATCGCATACCTTGTCTGTGCCAGGAACTGATACCTGCTATCGCATACCTTGTCTGTGCCAGGCACTGACCTGATATCGCATACCTTGTCTGTGCCAGGTACCGATACCTGCTATCGCATACCTTGTCTGTGCCAGGCACTGACTGACCTGCTATCGCATACCTTGTCTGTGCCAGGCACTGCTACCTGATATCGCATACCTTGTCTGTGCCAGGGACTGACCTGCTATCGCATACCTTGTCTGTGCCAGGTACCGATACCTGCTATCGCATACCTTGTCTGTGCCAGGCACTGACTGATCTGATATCGCATACCTTGTCTGTGCCAGGCACTGACCTGCTATCGCATACCTTGTCTGTGCCAGGCACTGGTACCTGATATCGCATACCTTGTCTGTGCCAGGCACTGATACCTGATATCGCATACCTTGTCTGTGCCAGGCACTGATACCTGCTATCGTATACCTTGTCTGTGCCAGGCACTGACCTGCTATCGCATACCTTGTCTGTGCAAGACACTGACCTGCTATCGCATACCTTGTCTGTGCCAGGTACTGACCTGCTATCGCATACCTTGTCTGTGCAAGACACTGACCTGCTATCGCATACCTTGTCTGTGCCAGGTACTGACCTGCTATCGCATACCTTGTCCGTGCCAGGCACTGACCTGCTATCGCATACCTTGTCTGTGCCAGGTACCGATACCTGATATCGCATACCTTGTCTGTGCCAGGCACTGATACCTGCTATCGCATACCTTGTCTGTGCCAGGTACTGACCTGCTATCGCATACCTTGTCTGTGCCAGGCACTGACCTGATATCGTATACCTTGTCTGTGCCAGGCACTGATACCTGCTATCGCATACCTTGTCTGTGCCAGGTACTGACCTGCGGTCCTGATATCGCATACCTTGTCTGTGCCAGGTACTGATACCTGCTATCGTATACCTTGTCTGTGCCAGGCACTGACCTGCTATCGCATACCTTGTCTGTGCAAGACACTGACCTGCTATCGCATACCTTGTCTGTGCCAGGTACTGACCTGCTATCGCATACCTTGTCTGTGCAAGACACTGACCTGCTATCGCATACCTTGTCTGTGCCAGGTACTGACCTGCTATCGCATACCTTGTCTGTGCAAGACACTGACCTGCTATCGCATACCTTGTCTGTGCCAGGTACTGACCTGCTATCGCATACCTTGTCTGTGCCAGGTACTGACCTGATATCGCATACCTTGTCTGTGCCAGGTACTGACCTGCTATCGCATACCTTGTCTGTGCCAGGCACTGACCTGATATCGCATACCTTGTCTGTGCCAGGCACTGACCTGCTATCGCATACCTTGTCTGTGCCAGGCACTGATACCTGCTATCGTATACCTTGTCTGTGCCAGGTACCGATACCTGCTATCGCATACCTTGTCTGTGCCAGGTACTGATACCTGCTATCGCATACCTTGTCTGTGCCAGGTACTGACCTGCTATCGCATACCTTGTCTGTGCCAGGTACTGATACCTGCTATCGCATACCTTGATTGTGCCAGGCACTGACCTGATATCGCATACCTTGTCTGTGCCAGGCACTGACCTGCTATCGCATACCTTGTCTGTGGTGCCAGGCACTGACCTGATATCGCATACCTTGTCGGTGCCAGGTACTGATACCTGCTATCGCATACCTTGTCTGTGCCAGGTACCGATACCTGCTATCGCATACCTTGTCTGTGCCAGGAACTGATACCTGATATCGCATACCTTGTCTGTGCCAGGCACTGATACCTACTATCGTATACCTTGTCTGTGCCAGGCACTGATACCTGCTATCGCATACCTTGTCTGTGCCAGGAACTGACCTGCTATCGCATACCTTGTCTGTGCCAGGAACTGACCTGCTATCGCATACCTTGTCTGTGCCAGGCACTGACCTGCTATCGCATACCTTGTCTGTGCCAGGCACTGATACCTGCTATCGCATACCTTGTCTGTGCCAGGCACTGATACCTGATATTGTATACCTTGTCTGTGCCAGGCACTGACCTGCTATCGCATACCTTGTCTGTGCCAGGCACTGATACCTGATATCGTATACCTTGTCTGTGCCAGGAACTGATACCTGCTATCACATACCTTGTCTGTGCCAGGTACCGATACCTGCTATCGTATACCTTGTCTGTGCCAGGCACTGATACCTGATATCGCATACCTTGTCTGTGTCAGGCACTGATACCTGATATCGCATACCTTGTCTGTGCCAGGCACTGACCTGCTATCGCATACCTTGTCTGTGCCAGGCACTGATACCTGATATCGTATACCTTGTCTGTGCCAGGCACTGATACCTGATATCGCATACCTTGTCTGTGCCAGGCACTGATACCTGCTATCGCATACCTTGTCTGTGTCAGGCACTGACCTGCTATCGTATACCTTGTCTGTGTCAGGCACTGACCTGATATCGTATACCTTGTCTGTGTCAGGCACTGACCTGATATCGTATACCTTGTCTGTGTCAGGCACTGACCTGATATCGTATACCTTGTCTGTGCCAGGTACTGATCTGCTATCGCATACCTTGTCTGTGCCAGGTACCGATACCTGATATCGCATACCTTGTCTGTGCCAGGCACTGACCTGATATCGCATACCTTGTCTGTGCCAGGTACTGACCTGCTATCGCATACCTTGTCTGTGCCAGGTACCGATACCTGCTATCGCATACCTTGTCTGTGCCAGGCACTGATACCTGCTATCGCATACCGTGTCTGTGCCAGGTACCGATACCTGCTATCGCATACCTTGTCTGTGTCAGGTACCGATACCTGCTATCGCATACCTTGTCTGTGCCAGGCACTGATACCTGATATGGCATACCTTGTCTGTGTCAGGCACTGATACCTGATATCGCATACCTTGTCTGTGCCAGGCACTGACCTGCTATCGCATACCTTGTCTGTGCCAGGCACTGATACCTGATATCGTATACCTTGTCTGTGCCAGGCACTGACCTGCTATCGCATACCTTGTCTGTGCCAGGTACCGATACCTGCTATCGCATACCTTGTCTGTGCCAGGCACGGATACCTGCTATCGTATACCTTGTCTGTGCCAGGCACTGACCTGATATCGTATACCTTGTCTGTGCCAGGCACTGATACCTGATATCGCATACCTTGTCTGTGCCAGGTACTGACCTGCTATCGTATACCTTGTCTGTGCCAGGTACTGACCTGCTATCGTATACCTTGTCTGTGCCAGGCACTGATACCTGCTATCGCATACCTTGTCTGTGCCAGGCACTGATACCTGCTATCGCATACCTTGTCTGTGCCAGGCACTGATACCTGATATCGCATACCTTGTCTGTGCCAGGCACTGACCTGCTATCGCATACCTTGTCTGTGCCAGGCACTGATACCTGCTATCGCATACCTTGTCTGTGCCAGGCACTGACCTGCTATCGCATACCTTGTCTGTGTCAGGGACTGATACCTGCTATCGCATACCTTGTCTGTGCCAGGCACTGATACCTGCTATCGCATACCTTGTCTGTGCCAGGAACTGATACCTGCTATCGCATACCTTGTCTGTGCCAGGCACTGACCTGCTATCGCATACCTTGTCTGTGCCAGGCACTGACCTGCTAGCGTATACCTTGTATGCGTCAGGCACTGACCTGATATCGTATACCTTGTCTGTGTCAGGCACTGACCTGATATCGTATACCTTGTCTGTGCCAGGTACTGATCTGCTATCGCATACCTTGTCTGTGCCAGGTACCGATACCTGATATCGCATACCTTGTCTGTGCCAGGCACTGATATCTGCTATCGCATACCTTGTCTGTGTCAGGCACTGACCTGCTAGCGTATACCTTGTATGTGTCAGGCACTGACCTGATATCGTATACCTTGTCTGTGTCAGGCACTGATACCTGCTATTGTATACCTTGTCTGTGCCAGGTACTGACCTGCTATCGCATACCTTGTCTGTGCCAGGTACCGATACCTGCTATCGCATACCTTGTCTGTGCCAGGTACCGATACCTGCTATCGCATACCTTGTCTGTGCCAGGCACTGATACCTGATATCGTATACCTTGTCTGTGCCAGGCACTGACCTGCTATCGCATACCTTGTCTGTGCCAGGCACTGACCTGATATCGCATACCTTGTCTGTGCCAGGCACTGACCTGCTATCGCATGCCTTGTCTGTGCCAGGCACTGATACCTGCTATTGTATACCTTGTCTGTGCCAGGTACCGATACCTGATATCGCATACCTTGTCTGTGCCAGGCACTGACCTGATATCGTATACCTTGTCTGTGCCAGGCACTGATATCTGCTATCGTATACCTTGTCTGTGCCAGGTACCGATACCTGATATCGCATACCTTGTCTGTGCCAGGCACTGACCTGATATCGTATACCTTGTCTGTGCCAGGCACTGACCTGATATCGCATACCTTGTCTGTGCCAGGCACTGACCTGATATCGTATACCTTGTCTGTGCCAGGCACTGATATCTGCTATCGTATACCTTGTCTGTGCCAGGTACCGATACCTGCTATCGCATACCTTGTCTGTGCCAGGTACTGACCTGCTATCGCATACCTTGTCTGTGCCAGCTGGTACTGACCTGATATCGTATACTCGGCCTGCCAGCCGGTGAAGGTCAGTGAGGAGTCTGTCCTGAATTGCAGCGTCACCGGTCCTCGGAGGCTGAGTTCAGCCGGCCTCCTGGCACCACACGTGCTGAGTTGAGCAGTACCGGCCGTCGTGTTGCCCGCGAACACGGATAGTTTGTCGTACCGGCAGTCGTCTTGGTCTGAAATTACGTCATGCCGGCGTCACATATTTGGCGAGTGGAATATCGTTCGTAGGGGAGGGGTGGGGAGATGTGCACTTTTACCTAGAACGGAATAGTTATTCATAATGTGAAAACACATTATGAATTACTAGGTAATTCTGGGACCAATGTCGCTTGACGTGTCCTTAAAACGGAATATTTTTTCGACATAATTAGTTCATTTTTGTTTCCTGTGAAAAGTTAAACTTCTATAAAAATACGTTCACCTTTGATTTTCCCCACAAAGGTAATGAATGTATTTGCATTGGATTAAGGCAACCTACCACCCAACAGTACGCCTCCCTCCCACTCTTGCTCGACTTGGTCACACTGAAGCAGGGTGTTACTCGCCTTCGATGAAGAATTGGTCGGTGAAGCGCAGATTGACATAGTCGTCTGGCTTGGCCAGGATGCGGTATTGGCAGTTGAGCATGTTGGGGTAGTGGCGAGGGTAGTTAGGTGAGTGGAATATACCGCTGGTGGCATTGAAGTCCTCCCCGCAGATGCTTCTCCAGCCCATCTGCCGCACAGAGGTGTGTTGACGTCATGGACAGCAGTGACAGTATCACCCTCGGACGTGATCAGCCGTCACGGACGGAAAGGCAACGTCACCCTCGGACGTGATCAGCCGTCACGGACGGAAAGACAACGTCACCCTCAGACATGAGCAGACGTTACGGACGGAAAGACAACGTCACCCTCAGACATGAGCAGGCGTTACGGACGGAAAGACAACGTCACCCTCGGACGTGATCAGCCGTCACGGACGGAAAGACAACGTCACCCTCAGACATGAGCAGACGTTACGGACGGAAAGACAACGTCACCCTCAGACATGAGCAGGCGTCACGGACAGAAAGACAACGTCACCCTCAGACATGAGCAGACGTCACGGACAGAAAGACAACGTCACCCTCAGACATGAGCAGACGTCACGGACAGAAAGACAACGTCACCCTCAGACATGAGCAGACGTCACGGACAGAAAGACAACGTCACCCTCAGACATGAGCAGACGTCACGGACAGAAAGACAACGTCACCCTCAGACATGAGCAGGCGTTACGGACGGAAAGACAACGTCACCCTCAGACATGAGCAGACGTCACGGACGGAAAGACAACGTCACACTCAGACATGAGCAGGCGTCACGGACACAATCACGGGCACGGTCGTCGAAAACGAATTACCTCAAACCCAGTATCACTTAACTTACCCGAAATCCGTTACCGTTATGATCGTTTTCGTCGGACTTAAATCGTATTTTCACGATATTGTGTGTGCTGACAATCGCAGGAGGCACATTCTTTCCACAGAATTTGCCGACGCTCAGATACTGATCTGATACCTTTTCCCAAACCTGCAAACAGCGCACACGGCTAGTCATGCACGAATTAACATAACTCAGATGCCAGAGGATTATTTTGGCATTATTTAACCTCTACACAGGTATACAGAATGGCATCATTTAACCTCTACACAGGTATACAGAATGCATGGAGGTTAGCGGAGGGCGTTTTTTTGGTTTACCAATATTTTTCCCATATGTGGTAGTGTAGTTACCTACATACTAAAATACAATGCCTATAATAAGGAAGATTTTAACAGTCTAACCTAATGTTGGATACGGAAAAACGTCGCCACCCGCCAGTATTAATCTATAGTAAAGTTTTAAAAAAAATCCAGTGAGCCTACATCACAATCATTTAGACTTTAACAAAAACACAAGGGAACATTTTCAAAAGTCTGAATAGCATTCACAGATCGAATCAAATGCAAAACAGTATGCACACCTGCGATCCCTGACTGGCCTGCGGCTGCTCTGACCTGGACGAAGTCATTCTGACACTGGTCGCTGGTCTCCATGTCGAACGTGTGGATGAAGCTGAGCTGGAGACGGAAGCCGGGCTGAGCACGGACCTCCCATTCACACTCGGTGGACGCCGGGTAGTCAGACGGAAACCCGGGAGTCTCAATCGCTCCGCGCGGAGTGTGGAACACACCGCCACAGCCTGGGGAAGCACTCTTTGGTCAGAGGAGACCGGTACACATCGTGTGTAGTCGGGTAAGGGAGAACCGGTAAATATAATCTGAAAGGGTGTTAACTCGTTGGTGTACGCGTGTGAGAATGCTTTCTCTGATCACTGATCAGTCGCCTGATGGAGCGCTGAGAGCTGCGTCTGCAGGCTGAATCGATGTTAGGCGCCGCTGACCTGACTCTGTCTCCGCCAGGAAGCCGCGGTGTTGGCCGGAGCCGTCGCTGTGGAACACCACCAGCATGTGGCGGCTCTGGCCGTGCAGCACGGTGGGCTCGCTGCTGGCCGGCCGGCTGCCGCTCAGGCGCGCCAGCTGCGGCGATGTCGTGCCGGGCCCGTTCAGCACCGAGATGTAGTCGCCCGGTCCCAGCTCGTACCAGGAGAACCGCAGCTGTGGCACACGCAGACATGCGAATCGCACCGGGTACGTACTACAATCATCACAACGCTGCGCCCGTCTACATACAGACATACGCTCTAGATCCGCGGCGCATCTCGGCTATACACCTATATCTAACAATATATGTAAATAGCTTTAGGCGACACACGTTATGCTGCGCCACAGCACATCACCTGAAATGCTAGGCTGTGCCGCACTACTTCTCCCGAAGAGCTAGGCTGTGCCGCAATGTCCCATCAACAGCAAAAGGCTGCGGCCCGCAGCATCATATCCCTGCAGGATTTAGGTTTGGTTAGGATGAGGCCGCTTCGGTCTACTTGGACCATTGCGCAGCCATGGGATGAAGGAGAAGGGGTAAAGTGGGTCAAAATGGACGCCGACCGGGCAACCGCCCATGGACAGGCCCTTCTCCGCAGCGCGAAGCTGCGAGGAGAGCCCACGCCATGCAGACGGCCACCACTCCCGGGGGGCAGCTCGAGGCCACCACATGCCCGGTGGCCAGCGACCACCAGACTCGGGGTAACGTGGGCGTGACAAAGGATGGAGGACCGGCAGTCGGGAGGATCAAGAGGGATCTGTCCTGAAGGATTAGCCCGTACCGCATGGCATCGGAAGAGCCCGGACTTCATAGAGTTCCCTCAGCATCACTAGGCTACTCTCCGCGGCTAGAGCGCAGAACTCACGCGCGCCGTCTGTTGCTCGAATTGAATGAGCCACGCGCAGTCCATGTTGTCGGGATAGTTGGCCGGGTAGCCGGGTGAGAAGATCAGTAAGCCAGGACCACGCACCACGCCGCCACAAGGCTTCACGGAGTAGGTCAGGTTGAAGAACGTTGGCGCCACCCAGCTTCGCGACTGTTGGAAGTTTAATAACATTGAACGTCACTGTGGGGATATTTACATGCAAGACATGTTTCATCAACGATGCCTTTGGAACGAGTTGAACTGTGGAACACTGATGGCAAATTATCACGGAACAGGCTAATACGGGTTAGTGTAATACCTATCATTGCCACGGTGTCGACATATAGAACGCGTGGAAATGTTACCATCACACTTACCCGGTAAATAAGATTGAAATCGGTGACCGGAATATGTAGAGGTGGTGGAATGGTAAGGTTTCCACATACGAGCTCCGTCCTTCTGAAACTGAGCTCGTCTGAAAAAACAGCCATCGATGACATCTGTTACATACAATTTCAAACATTTTCAACAACAAAAAATTACAGATGACTGCAACCATGCTCCTGTAATTCGTTTATAAATATGCAAATTCTTTAGGGATTAGGAAACGTGCAACAAGTTCATCATATGACCATGACTATTTAACGCGGAATAAGCATAAGAAGTTGGCGGTGATTACAATAAGTCTGTCTTATTGTTTCCTCTCCGCTGTGCGTCCATCTATATCAACAATTGAATGCAACGCCAACCAAACTCTATCTTCACAAATGAAGCAAAGGTACACTGTTACATCACAGGTGGCACCATACCACCCTACCATAGTGCATACCTTCACTGCACACCATGCCATAATCATTGCCTACCTGGCGCTACCTCGATCTGCGACAGCATACAATCTCCCGGGTCGAACAGCGAGAAGGCGTTGAAGGTGACGAGCGTGGTGGCGTTGGCGGCGGCCGGCAGGGACAGGTGCCAGCGGCACTCGGCGGGGGTGGCCAGAGGGCGCGGGAACTGCGGCGACGCGAGCCAGCCGGGCGTGGTGGTGACCTCGCCTCCACACACTGTATGTAGACAGCCAGGCGGCCACACCGTGCATCAACAGGCAGATAGGCACGGAGAACTGGTAGTAGAACATTGCCATTGTAATCATGATACTTTCAGGTTACGACGGTCGATTGCTATACATAATGATTTTTGTTTAAATAAATATATTACAACATTTCAAAACGAATGGAAAGTCATAAGTGTTCTCAAACTGTATATGATCTCTCTAGTTCAGGGAGTGAAGCCGAGCAGGGCGAATGTGACACAGATGTGGACGAGCCCTTACTGTTGTGCGGTACTCACGAGCCGGTTCGTCAGAGGTATACTGTATCTGGAATCCACGCGCTGATCCACTGCGCGCCCGGGACCAGAACACCAGCGTCAGCTGATTGCCACTGGAGCTCACTACCGGGGGGGCAGTGTCCTGGCAGTAATAGTAGTTGGTGTCGCTGAAGTTCACACGGGGAGAGGTATATGTGAACCCGTCCATAACCTGAAGCATAGGGACAGGCAAGTATTCAACCAATGCGGACGCGAAAGGGACCAGCAAGTATTCAACCAATCCGGACGCGAAAGGGACCAGGAAGTATTCAACCAATGCGGACGCGAAGTGTATTGAAGGTGCACATTACCAGTTTTAGTCTCCTTTCGCGATTCATCCAAGCATACATAATTGATACTTGTGATTAGAGCCCTTCACGGGACACATTTTCAGCCCCCATTCCGTTCTAGCCCATTCAGCCAGATCCAAACCTGTTCCAACCCCAATTCATAACTGATGGGGCTCCCGTTCCCACCCATTAAAAAGTTTAAGCATATTTCACCTTTTGTGGTGCTAAAATATAAGAAGCATTTATGTCATGTTTTAAAACTCCCACACTTAATGTCAGTGGTGCAAGATTTACTTGTGAGTTGTGGTGATATTTGAAATAATTAAATATGCCCTTGTTTCACATGAAACGTTCAATCCAGCCATGACTTTCATCACAAGAAAAAGACAGAAAATAAATAAAGATGAATGGTACATACCTTGTGGTAGATCATACCTTGTGGTAGATCATACCTTGTGGTAGATCATACCCTGTGGCAGATCATACCTTGTGGTAGATCATACCTTGAATATGTATAGGTAAAGGCTAGAACTATCCGTGCGGGAAGTCATGTACTCGGGTAAGTTTACGTCCTGGGACGGTATTCGGCGCCGCGTAATCTGCTCATATAAAACAATATCATGCACGTCACTCACGTAGATGCCGGTGCGGCAGTTGCCGACTGAGTTGCGCGCGTCGGCCGGCAGCTGCCAGTCGGTGGCCTCTAGTCGGATCCTACGGCCGGACGGAGCCGAGATACGCCAAACACATCGGCGGCGTGGCACACCGTGAGGGTAGCCTGGACTCTGAATTACTCCCGAGGCCCCCTGCCGCGAGCCGCCGCAGCCTGCAACTTACAGAGTCAAATGTCAGCCGTCAGCCGTCAGCCGTCAGCCGTCAGCCGTAAGTCGTTAACCTTCAGCTGTCATTTCATTTTGCTATTTACACATGGTGCTCTGTTTTAAAAAAAACACCTGTTTTACATATGATCATGTGTCATTTCACTTTTAATGTTTAAATACCGTGATGATAATCAGCCTCTGTGCCAAGAAACAGTCAAAGCGTCTGTAAACTGGTCACTGACCGGTCACACTGGCGCGGAACTTCATCATAAAGCCGCGGTTCTGTGTGCGCTGGCCGTCGGTGACCACGTTGACGTGCACGGTGTTGGCCGAGGTGGTGACGCCGCCGCCTCTCCGGTCACCGCAGAACCGACCCAGCACCTCGCCTGAGGTCAGGGGCACACGTCAGTCACCGGCCACTGTATAGGACCTCAGGGATAATACTGGGTTAGGGAGACCCAGCACCTCGCCTGAGGTCAGGGACACGTCAGTCACCGGGTTGATGGCGGCCATCCTTTACACAGGGGCTGTGACTGGGACAGGGGCTATAACCGGACTCCAGCGACAGGGGCAGAGGCAGGGGCTGGGGGACAGCAAGACGAGACCAAAACCATACAATGAATAAAGCATATCTGATTGTCCGTTTATAACATCACACACGATGCAACAATGAACACGACATACTTCCACACCAGAGCTTCCATACCCGTGCTGTTGAAGTCTCGTATTTCCACGTAGTCCTTGGTGCAGTTAGGACTGTCTTCCAGGTCCAGTATGAAGAACCAGAGGCGCATGGCGTGGCCTTCCGGTCCCAGGATGTGGTAGCTGCAGTTCTGGTTCGACTCGTACTGGTCATCGAGCAAGGTGATCGAGCCGCGCCAACCACGGTACGTACCGCCGCAGGTCGCTGTCAGGAAACGCCACCGTTTATCAGCGCCACAAAGTATCACCGTTTACGGGCAAGGAACAGAACATGCATATGACTAGATTCAGTGAAGCGGAGTTGGACAGGGGGAGCCTCAGATTTGCTGCCATACCGTGCCAGTTGAAGCTGTTCTCATCGGGACATCGGCACAAACTGAGCGGAACATTCATAACCCTCCATGATCTAGGCAGCATTCATTAGTGCGTACCGAGTAGCAAACAGTACAACCTTCCCAGATACTTTACAATACTGTTTCGTTCTACTCACCCCGCGGGTCAGAGTGCCGACCGCCCCTCCCACGCTCCCCCCTCCCCCCCCCCCTCCTGAGTGGCGGGCGGACACGTCAGAGCAGCGGCAGCCGCCACCTACCGATGGAGACGCGCGCGCTGAACCCGCCGCGCGGCTCGCTCGTGTTGGTGAAGTAGTTGATGAGCGCCACGTTGCCGGAGGCGATGATGGAGGCGGGCCGCCGGTCCGAGCAGTAGCGTCGGCCCACCCGCGGCGCCATCAGCGTGCCTCCGTCACGCACCTCCACATACGCCTGCCGACAGCTGACCAACGCACAGAAAACAGAGTCACCAGATCACACAGAACACAGGAAGAGTCACCAGACCACACACCAGGGGCGCAGCCAGACCTTCAGAAGGGGGGGGGGGGGGGGGGGGGGGGGGGCAAGCCCCCGGGAGAGGCCCCCACCCCCAAAAAATACCCCTGGATATGAAAAACTCTACGGATTTCGGCCACTGTATTTTGTGAGGCCCCCTTTTTATCAATTTTTCTTCGTCTACTTTTGATGAGCTGGATTGGACCAGAACCCTCAGTAGGCATTGTACTGAGTGCATTACTAATTTTTATTGTTACGTACAGGAGAGAAAACCTATCTTAGCTGACAACAGGTGGGAGTCGGCTTTTGAGTGAGGGGGCGGCTGAAATGACGAAAAATGTACCCCCATTTTGATACGTGTATTTAAGCCTTTGCAGCATTTTTTATTATGTGGATATTCATGTTATAGTAGGTAGGTATGTACTTGTTAGTTAGCACCGCGAAGCGGCGCGAAATTTATATGGTTTTACCTGATAAAACCCAGAAATATAGGCGATGGGCCTTGTAAAGGATAATAAGCTAAAAATGCTATTCATTCAATTCAGCGTTACGACGAACTGATGACGATGACTATGGCTTTGTTATGACGACGACTACCGATGTGACGCAGGGAAGCGGCGTGAAAATTTTAATTTTAGGTCCTGGAAAACGAAATGTTAATATTGGAACCAGACCGTGAGGTGAGATGGCTTGGGGAGATGGTCCTGGCCTGTTTCCAGTATTAGCTCTTCGGTCCAGCAAGTTGTGCACCGCTGGAGTAGCTTCAGGGTGCTGATCTCCTCGTCTTTGCGTTCGCGTCGCCTTTTTCGGAACTCGGCAAACTAGCTAAACATGTAGCCTGCTTGAAACTTAAAAGGGAATATTTTATGAAGGAAATGGGCCCTGGGCCAGCAATTACTGCCAAGGAGAGCCTCTGCCAGACACTAAATGAAATTATTTTTCTCATTTTCCAAATTTGTATACGCAGTCGACCCTCCCCGCCTTCTAAAAGTGAGGGGATTTTGCCCACACACCCCCTCCCCCCCCCCTCCCGACACTTCCGTCGGCGACGCCCCTGGCTGACAAATATTGCAGCACACACTCTCCTGAGAGGAAAATTGTTAAATTGTTTTGCACTACCATCACCCCCCCCCCGAATTAAAAAACGCATCAGACTTATCAAATTACCATTTTAAACCCAATAAAACATTGCACCAGGTGAGTCAGAGTACAGCACATTACCGCTCATTATGACCGCGCCGACCACGGCTAGCAGGCACTCCAGCTATAGCAGGCGCTCCAGGCGACTGCTAGCAACCCCTGGGCAGGCTCGAGGGCCCATTCACAGACTCAATGGCCCTCTGGATAAGCTCGAGAGGGCCTTGAACGTACTCAATGGCCCCTTGGCAAGCCGAGAGGCCCCTGCACAGACTCTAATAGCCCCTGGGCATGTTCGAGAGGCCCCTGAACAGGATCAATGGACCATTGGGAAAGCTGGAAAGGCCCCTGAACAGACTCTAATGGCCCCTAGGCAGGTTCAAGAGGCCCTTGAACATACTCAATGGGCCCCTGGGCAAGCTCGAGAGGCCCCTGGGCAGGTTCGAGAGGCCTCTGAACAAACTCAATGGGCCCCTGGGCAAGCTCGAGAGGCCTCTGGGCACTGGGTAAGCTCTAATGGCTCCTGGGCAGGTTCGAGAGGCCCCTGGACAGACTCGATGGGCCTCTGGGAAAACTATAATGGGCCCCTGGGCAGGCTCAAGAGGCCCCAAAACAGACTATAATGGCCCCTGGCCAGGCTCCTCGCCCCTGAACAATTTAGGGTGACCTCTTTTTCCACTTCTTTCTTGAAGCATGGATTTCCGGGCACCATTCGATGTGTCTTGGCATGCTGAGTTAGGATATGATATTTGTATTGCCAAAATCGACAAATTCGAGGGCGCTAAAATGCTTTGTAGTTTCTGAGAAAACACTTGTTTGCATGTCTCCGTCCCTGGATCAGAACCGTCGGTAACTGATCAATGGAAGTAGCTTTTTAATATTCCTTAATATTGTATGGATGCACGGACAAAATTTGACGCCCCTTTGACGATTAGTTTTTCATCAACAGGCCTTTATGCCAGCCCGACACCACGTAGTTGCTTATTCTCATCATAGATGGCAGTGTTATCGGAGCTACATTTGCAGGTTATACAGGCCAGGCAGATACATGGAGATGGTGCTATTGGGGTTCCGTGGTGTGTGTGTGTGTGTCTTTTAAGGTGCATAAACATATCCGACTACCAAACATCTACCCTTACGATTAGGAAAATACTTGCTAATGGCACCAACATTTAGCTCTAATGCTGATGTGCTAAAGGTTCATTGTCGCAGCACACCGTTTGATCACTGATAAATAATTACCTCATTGTGTTTCTTGCTGCTCTGTAACTATGCAAAATAATTAATCAAAAACCGAATTCAAGCTTTGTTACATGATCACATGCAATAGCCACTCACATGTGCATTGTCCATTGTAGACATGTGCGTCGGCATGTGCTGCTCCTAAACCCGGCAAAGCAGCATTTCAAGACTTTGATACGGAACTTTGAAAACATGACTTTTATTTATATGCAAATCTTCAGACATACACCGCGAAGGTGCTCAGAAATAAGTCTCTGAAAAGCATGATTACGGTCGGATCGGGCCGCTCATACGTATATATTTTCCCTCCGCTGACGATAAACTTCTCAGTTCCCGGTCGCTTCGAATTTGCACCGGCTCGGTGACGATTTTTTGTATACTCTAATAATTATCAACGTTGCGCAAATCTTTCAGATTTGAAATAGTCGCGGATAATTCAAATACCACAAAGATCGCTTTAAAGGACGATTATCCTATTTCCATGGGCAGTTTAAACTGGTTTAACACGGATAGATTAACACGGATTAGTTGTTTTCCGGCCATGTAAGTGGGCATTTCTCGACAATAATCATCGAGTACAAGAGGAGGCGTACAATCTTGGCAGGCTGGCGAGATATACCCACTTACATGGCCGGAAAACAACTAATCCGTTTTATCTATCCGTTCAAACCAGTTTAAACTGCCCATAGAAACAGGGTTGATGTCTTTTCCTGACAGTGCTTGTCATTTTCCAGTTCTGTTTCACCTGCGCAGTGCCGGTACAAAGGCACCACCTGCACCGTGCCTGGGGGGGGGGGGGGGGGGGGGGGGTGCGTCTGAACGCACCCTCTCGAACGACGCTGCTATGGAAAATGAGCGAAAATAAAAAAAAGCCGTTCGAGAGGGGGCGTTCAGACGCCCCCCCCCCCCTTCCAGGCACGGCGAAGGTGGCGCCTTGTACCGGCACTGCGCAGGTCAAGCAGAACTGGAAAATTCCCAGCACTGTCAGCAAAAGACATCGTTACTTAAAGCGATCTATGTGGTATTTGAATTATCCGCGAGTATTTAAAATCTGAAAGATTTGCGCAACGTTTATGATTCTTGGAGTATAAAAAATGGTTAATCCAGACATGTGCATGGATCTCAAAGTAGGATCTATGATCCCACAGGATTCTCGACAAAACCCCATGTTGGATCTATGATCTCACTGGATCCACGACAAAGTACAACGGTGGATCTTGGATCCCAGTTAATCCCTCGATTACATTTGACAACGGATCCTGGATCCCACATCATTTCATGATACAAATGAAAGTGAATATATGACCCTACGGGATCTCGGATCCGACAGGATCCGACTTATATTTTATGCCATAATTATAGTATTTCTTAACAAAATCGTACTAAATGTAGGAATACAATCATACTAGTTCAATTTACAACGCATTGCAAAGTACTGACAATTTCTTAAAATATGGGTTCCGAAAATACATTTCTGTATAATGGTGTATCTGGGATCCTAGTGGATCACAATGCAAAGTGGTGCCTGGGATCTCGGATTCCTTCAGATCCATTGACCAATGCTGAAGATGGATTTATGATCCCAGTGAATCCATCGACAAATTGTGAAAGTGGATCGATGCTCCCAATGGGTCCGGGATCCAGATACCAGAGATCAGATCCCGGGATCCGTTTTCAGGATCCCAGCATATGTCTATTCGTCTATTCGTTACCGAGCCGGCGCAAAACTCGAAGCGATTGAGAAGTATCCCGTCAACTGAGGGCAAAACTCGTATGAGCGGCCCAACCCGACCGTAATCATGCTTTTCAGAGACTTATATTTTCTTAGCACCTTCGCGGTGTATGTCTGAAGATTTGCATATAAATAAAAGTCATGTTTACAAAGTTCCGTATCAAAGTCTTGAAATGCTGCTTTGCCGGGTTTAGGAGCAGCACATGCCGACGCACATGTCTACAATGGACAATACACATGTGAGTGGCTATGACATGTGATCATGTAACAAAGTTTGAATTCGGTTTTTGATTAATTGATTTGCATAGTTACAAAGCAGCAAGAAACACAATGAGGTAATTATTGATGAGCGATCAAACGGTGTGCTGCGACAATGAACCTTTAGAACATGAGCATTAGAGTTAAATGTTGGTGCCATTAGCCAGTATTTTCCTGATCGTAAGGGTAGATGTTTGGAAGTCGAATATGTTTATGCATCCTGTAAAAGACACAAACACCACGGAAAACCAATAGCACCATCCCCATGTATCTGCCTGGCCTGTATAACCTGCAAATGTAACTCCGATGACACTGCCATCTATGATGAGAATAAGCAACTACGTGGTGTCGGGCTAGTATACAGGCCTGCTGGTGAAAAACTAATCGCCAAAGGGGCGTCAAATGTTGTCCGTGCATCCATAGAATGTTCAGGAATATTACTAAGCCATTTCCATTGATCAGTTACGCGATGGTTCTGATCCAGAGACGGAGACATGCAAAACAAGTGTTTTCTCAGAAACTACAAAGCATTTTAGCGCCCTCGAATTTTTCGATTTTGGCAATACAAATATGATATTCTAACTCAGCATGTCAAGACGCATCGAATGGGGCCCAGAAATATATGTTTCAAGACACAAGTGGAAAAAGGGGTGACCTACTGAACATACTCAATGGGCCCCTGGACATGCTCGAGAGGCTACTGGACAGGTTAGTTGGGCCGTGGGTGGGATCAATTGACCTCTGGACAAGTGGACATGCTCTAGAGGCCCCTGTGCAGGTTTTTGGGGCCCCTGAGTGGGCTCAATGGGCCCCAGGGCATGTTCGAAAGGTCCCTGGGCAGGTTTTTGCGCCCTTAAGTGGGCTCAATGGGCCCCTGAACATGCTTGAGAGGCCCCTGGACAGTTTTCGGCCCCTCGGTGGACTCAATGGGCCTCTGGGCATGCCCAAGAGGCCCCCTGGGCCGGCTTCGAAAGCCTTCAGTGTCTCTGAGGGCCCTTGACATGCACCAGAGTGACCCTTGCCTGGTTTGAGAGCTCCTCTGTAACTTTTTGAAAGCCATTTAGCTAATGCAAATGGTATCTGGGCCAATCTCAGCGGGGCCCCCTGTGACCTGTAGGGGGGGGGGGGGGTCAATTGCCCCCTTGACCCCCCCCCCCTGGCTGCGCCCGTGCCACACACACAACAGTGGCATATAGTCGCCAGATCACATAAAGCACAGACATATTCACCAGACAACACAAAACATAAACATAGTCTCCAGACCACACCCGGTACTCATACTTGGCCACAGAAGACACATAACACAGTCGCAGTCGCCACCGTATGGTTACCTTCCGTCGACTTTCAGCACCCCACCGTCTCTCTCCGTCGCCGCTCCTCACCGTCTGGACGTGGTGATATCAAACGAGTCGACAAAGTCGACCTTGATGGCCGAGGCGGCCGGCGCCATGGCGGTCCACTGGCAGGCGGAGAAGGCCGGCGGGATGTTGGGGTAGTTGGGCGTGCTGAAGGTGAGCTCTGGCTGCTCCGGCGTCAGCAGCAGCTGGCCGCCGCAGCCGGAGATGGCGCGGTAGGTGAGCCGCAGGCGGCCGCTGGCGGCGCCGCCGTTCTGCGACAGCACCAGCTTCACGTGCAGCCGGTGACTGGAGGTGTCGGGCAGCGAGGCTCTGCTGGTGCCACAGTAGCGGCCCGAGCCAAGGTATGGAGAGTCCACCTCGGCACCGTTACGCAGCTGGCCGGAGACAAATCAGGGTCACCGAGGTGCCACAGTAGCGGCCCGAGCCAAGGTACGGAGAGTCCACCTCGGCACCGTTACGCAGCTGGCCGGAGACAAATCAGGGTCACAGAGGTGCCACAGTACCGGCCCGAGCCAAGGTACGGAGAGTCCACCTCGGCACCGTTACGCAGCTGGCCGGAGACAAATCAGGGTCACAGAGGTGCCACAGTAGCGGCCCGAGCCAAGGTACGGAGAGTCCACCTCGGCACCGTTACGCAGCTGGCCGGACGACAAATCAGGGTCACAGAGGGCAGAGAGAGCAACCATGTGATGTAGCAATAGTACACAGCGATACATGTGGACATGTTTTATGACAACATATTTCGTCTTGGATTTGTTATCATCGATGCATCACTTAGGCGAGAGTAAGTAACAACAAACACAAATCGTGCGTCATATATACGAGGTACACTCCATAAGTATTGATACTTTTTCAGAGAGACATTTATTCAACTCAGAACAACACAAAACTCTAGCCTCCTTCAAAGTAGGATTCTTCAACTTAAATGCACTTGTTGCAGCGGTCCAGCCACTTCTGGAAGGCCTTCTTGTAGTCCTCCAAAGTGAAGGTGTCCAGGGTGCTTGTCACAGCCTCCTAAATCTCCTCCACATCCTCAAAACGGATCCCTCTGAGCTTCTCCTTCAGCTTCGGGAACATCCAGAAGTCGCAGGGGCTAGCCTGGACTGTAGGGAGGAAGAGGGACAGTCTTGATGCCCATATCGGTCAAGTAGTTGGCCATCAGGATGAACTTGTGGCAGGGTGCATTGTCCTAGTGCAGGTGCCACTGACCAGACTTGCAGAGTTCTGGCCTCTTGCGACGAAATCTCTTCCTGAACTGCCTCAACACCTCCACATAGTACCTTTGTTGACTGTCTGGCCATGGGGGACCCAGTGGATGTAGATGATGGTCTTACTGTCGAAGAATGGGATCATTATGAGCTTCCAGTGGACCTGCTCTGCCTGGCCTTCTTGGGTCGTGAGGAGTGAAAATGTTTCCGCTGCGCACTTTTTCTCTTGATCATAACAGTAGACCCAGCGCTCGTCACAGGCTACCAGGGACTCAAGGACACTTGGATTCGAGTTTTTGCCGACCTTGACACACAGCTGCATTAGCGAGACTACGAGTTGTCTTCACTCCCCGACTGCATTGTGGAACTAATCATAATCAGCTGTGACAAGCCGTATAGGACAGGTTGTGTTTCGAGTGCTGTAGCGGCCAGAACCTTCAACGGAAAATGAAAAAAAAATACCTGTTCGCTTATTATAACCATATCAATGATGTATTAAAGTGACAGTTACGTAGGGTAATTAAAAGTGCCTAAAATTTATCAAAACTTCTGGACTGTACCTCATATATATATATATATATATATATATATATATATATATATATATATATATATATATATATATATATATATATATATATATATGTATATATATATATATATATATATATATATATATATATATATATATATATATATATATATATATATATATATATATATATATATATAAACAAACTATGCTTGTATATGTTCAAAGCTGTTATCTCCCAGCCAGCCCTCCTCACACCGCATATATCAGCCTCGTGTTGCCTCAGCACTCACGATCACATATCCGCGTTGGCAGGAGCTGGGATCGCCCGGGATATCCAGTTGGCTGAACTGGACGCTGATCTGATTTCCGATCGGCAACACCACAGTCCACTCGCAGGTCAGTGAGCCGTTGGCGTGCGCCGGGTAACCTGGACTCTGAATCACGCCGTTCGGAGTCCGCAGGAAGCCGCCGCAGACTGAGAGACGCGGCAGGTTGTCAGGGGTAACACGGTAAGCCGCCGCCGCACACTGAGACATAGCCAGGCTGCACTATCGTAAAGAAATATAAAATAGTGCAAGCTGAAGTTTCAATTTGGACTATGTTAGTTCTTGCGATAATACGAATAATTGTGCTTTAACAACTAGATCATGGTTGTTTGTTCATAATCGAGAATCATGCTTGGCATACGGGTGATATCTATCCACCAGATAAGCACGTGATATGGGATATTCCTATTTGCTTACTCGAGTTAAGCATGTATGTGTCTTACTTCTAAATGATCACAATATTCTTGGAATGTGGGCTTATTTGGAGACGGGCTATGCAAGTAATAGGCACAAACCATTGAAAGAGGATCCGCAGAACTTCCCTCTGGATAGCTACTGCATTGTAAAACTAAAATTTCGCAGTGTAGGTACCACGCGGACCACTGACCAGTATGACCAGTACCACTGACCACTGACCACTGACCAGTATCGAGGACCACTGACCAGTATCGAGGGTAACGTTGAAACCAGCCGTGCTTCTACGGCCGCGGTACGCCGCTCTGAAGAACGCGAGCTGCATCTGGCTGCCGCTAGATGTGAGCACAGTGTTGCCGTCCGACCTCCGACACATGGTAGACTGTGGCCGCCAGTCGGCCAAGCCCTGGTAACCTGACGAGTGGCCAAAGCAGGGAACAAGCTGTGTCAAGCCCTGGTAACCTGATGGGTGGCCAAAGCAGGGAACAAGCTGTGTCAAGCCCTGGTAACCTAACGAGTGGCCAAAGCAGGGAACAAGCTGTGTCAAGCCCTGGTAACCTGACGAGTGGCCAAAGCAGGGAACAAGCTGTGTCAAGCCCTGGTAACCTGACGAGTGGCCAGAGCAGGGAACAAGCTGTGTCACAGGTGCAGGTGATCCGAGCGCGTTGTCCATAGATGGTAACAAACATGGCGTTGTGGTGGTGGGGATTTAACGTCGGAGGAGTTGTTTCGATCCTGGTATCAGTGTGTCGTCACTGTTGTCGTTATCGATAAATTCGTTGTCGTTATCAATACATGTGATGTCCTATCAGCACGCATATTAGGTATCCCCTCTTTTGGACCCGCCCCCCAGCTCCAGCATCGACTGCAGCCGCGGCAGTGTTGTGAGTTGAGTACCACATACCGTCGTACACGGTGAGGTTGTCGGCGGCGCAGAGGAAGTAGTTCTGGAGCTCTATCTCGTGTGCACTGTCAGCCGGACGCGCCTGTGCGGGTCGAGGTCACCGTCCAGCGGCAGGTGGGCCGCCAGCGTAGCCGCCTCGGGAAGCCCGGCGAGGTCAGTTCGGTGCTGTTCCCCTCCTCCAGGAACAGAGTATAGGAGCAGTCCTCTCCGTCTGCGTACAGGGTCCAGTCATGGGTCACACAGGTCACCACGGGCACACGGGTTACGCAGGTCACCAGGTCACACGGGTCACGCATGTCACACGGGTCACACGGGTCACACGGGTCACACGGGTCACACGGGTCCCACGGTCCCACGGGTCCCACGGGTCCCACGGGTCACACGGGTCACACGGTCACACGGGTCACACGGTCACGGTCGGACTGCTGAATACCGGAGTCCGCGAACGCTCGCAGGTGGCGAGGCAAGTGGTGAAAAGGATAGCGCTACAGTTCCGAATTCGAGGCCATACTGATAGGCCACAAACACTCCCGCGTCATTTTGACCCACAGCTGGGATCGAACAACTCAGCAAATGTATGGCGATTGATCGTAAGAACAGAGGGGAACAGAACGCTAACCAGGTGCACAGTGGGTGGTGTCACACACACACACACACACACACACACACACACACACACACACACACACACACACACACACACACACACACACACACACACACACACACACACACACACACACACACACACACACCTACACACCTACACACACACACACACACACACACACACACACACACACACACACACACACACACACACACACACACACACACACACACACACACACACACACACACACACACACACACACACACACACACACACACACACACACACACACACACACACACACACACACACACACACACACACACACACACACACACACACACACACACACACACACACACACACACACACACACACACACACACACACACACACACACACACACACACACACACACACACACACACACACACACACACACACACACACACACACACACACACACACACACACACACACACACACACACACACACACACACACACACACACACACACACACACACACACACACACACACACACACACACACACACACACACACACACACACACACACACACACACACACACACACACACACACACACACACACACACACACACACACACACACACACACACACACACACACACACACACACACACACACACACACACACACACACACACACACACACACACACACACACACACACACACACACACACACACACACACACACACACACACACACACACACACACACACACACACACACACACACACACACACACACACACACACACACACACACACACACACACACACACACACACACACACACACACACACACACACACACAGACACACACACACACACACACACACACACACACACACACGACACACACACACACACACACACACACACACACACACACACACACACACACACACACACACACACACACACAGACACACACACACACACACAGACACACACAACACACACACACACACACACACACACACACACACACACACACACACACACACACACACACACACACACACACACACACACACACACACACACACACACACACACACACACACACACACACACACACACGACACACACACACACACACACACACACACACACACACCTAAACACCTACACACACACGCACACGCACACGCACACGCACACGCAGCACACGCACACGCACACGCACACGCACACGCACACGCACACGCACACGCACACGCACACGCACACGCACACGCACACACACACACACACCTATGTCGGTGACTGTTCCGGGCGCGGACCGCTCGCTCAGCTGCTGCCAACTCAGTTTGAACGCGGAGCCGGAGAAGCGCGGGTTGCTGACGAACTCGACGAAGAGCTCATTGGACGATGAGACGAGCAGGTCGGGCCGGGAGACGTCGCAGACGGGGCTGGTGAGAGGCTCCGCTGTACTGTCCGAGCCGTCATACACCTGCAGGGCACGGGAGGTCAGGGCAGGGCACGGGAGGTCAGGGCAGGGCAGGAAGGGTCAAATCAGGCTGCATCTGCCGTCGAGTATTAGCCCCCGTGTGTTTCAGACAAATTATCGAAAGTATTGAATCGTTGCATATTGAAAACATAACATCGATATAAAATAATTGATTGCTCGAAATAGCGAAATTGCAAACTATTTAATCGTTCGCCTTCGAGACGCAAGTGGAAGACATCGAATCCTAAAATACACATGACTAATACCTACACTGAACAGGTTTGACATTCGTAAAATATTTTGCATACGTTCCCATGGGAGTCGGAAGCAGGGGGGGGGGGGGGGGGGGAGGGGGACGCGTCCCCTCAACATTTTCGGATTTCAACATTACGCCTATGGGCGTTGCATGGCAAGAATCGACTTCAAAATTCCTCTGTCTCCCCAGCTTTCGGAAGGTGGCGGCGCTATTGTACCCTCCATATTGTATGTAATATTTGACCTCGGGATATTTTGTATGTTCTCTCGCTACTCAAATCTGACTTGGCAGTAAAGCCACTTAATATTTTTCATATATATATATATATATATATATAATATATATAAATATATATAACGATATATAGCCAATGAACTTTGAGTATCTCCCTGCTGTCAGTGTCCATGTGTGCACGGACCATCAGGTAGCTGTTGCAGCCGCCGTCGAACGGCGCCACATCGGCCGATAGATGTCTGAACCAAAGATGGATGAAGTTGCCCTGGTCAACGCTGATCCGCCAGCTAAAGCGGCCCCGCTGCAGGTACTTGAGCGGGAACAGCGGTGACGCGATCGTACCCGAGCTGCCAGACAGCTCCATGTGACGCGCTGGGGAAGGGCAAAGTGGCGGGGGTTAGGCGTGCACAGTCAGGCAGGCACAGAGGTAATCGTTGAGACGTTGAGACAGATGTAGAGACAGACATATGGGGGGGGGGGCAGAGCCACGGTGACAACAGCCGGTCTAGCGCAGGGTCGTATCCAGGATTTCGCCCAGGGGGGGGGGGGGGGGGGATGGGATCAGAGGGGTCCCCACAGCCAATGGGGGCTCATATAATTAAAACCGTACAGTATGTTGTCAAACTTAAACAAAACTCGAGGGCCCTCTGCAATCGGCAGGGTCCTCTTATGGCTAGCATTGGGCCCTCTACAGATGCAGGCCTCTCTAAAGGCCTACAGAAGGCCCTCTACAGATCGGCAGAGTCCTCTAAAAGCCGGCAAAGGGCACTCTACAGATCGGCAGGGGTCCTCTAAAGGCCGTCAAAGGGCTCTCTACAGATCGACAGGTCCCTCTAAAGGCCGACAGAGGACCCTCTACAGATCGGCTGGGGCCTCTAACGGCCGGCACAGGGACCTCTGCAGATCGGCAGGGCCCTTTACAAGATGGTAGAGAGCCTTCTCCACACCGGCAGGGGACCCTTTCTACGTATTTACATATACAAGCCTTAACAGATAAGTAAGTGCTGACATTTATTCGTGTTACGATTTTTTTAGGTTCGTGGGCGGTCTTTCATGCGACGTAAGACGTTTTGCGGGCGTCTGTCACCATCCAAAACACTTGGGCCTTCTGCCCAGGGGGCCCTCGTTCGGTCGCCAGAGGGGTCCGCTTGACCTCCAAGGGGGGGGGGGATGTCCCCTTTGCCCCCCCCCCCCTTGGCTACGCCACTGATCTAGCGATAAAGAGGGCTGAGCTCACGTGTGCCTATCTACAAATTAGGTACTACTGTAAAATAGAGGTTTAAACCACTATGAAGATCGTAGTCCTTTAATGTTCAACATGGCAGCAATGTTTATTCGCTACATATCTGTATCGGATCGGAATACAACACTAACTATCTGTTGTCATTGTATCCCCTCTCTTGGATTCTCAGACTACAACTCAATCCACTATCATTAACGAGACGACCTCCAAATGTAAATCATACCGTTTGAAGATGCTTGGCATGTTTCCACGCACGGGTTTTCATCAGGGGTGTAGGATCCTATTCAGTTGAGGGGGCTTCAGCCCCCCTCCTAACTTGGACGAGGAAGTAGGTCAAATCCGGGGAGAACCCTGTATTTTGTGGATCTTTATGGTACTTTAAGCGATTTTTCCCAACTCAGCCCCCTCAACTTTTCTGGAGAAGCTACAGCCCTGTTTTCGTGGATGTGAGTGAATTTCCGCGCATGTGCAGCTCACCCATGGCGAACTCGGCCAGGAAGCCGGCGCTGGTTCCGGCGCTGTTGGAGTGGAACCGGACGAACATGGTACCGGTGGAGCTGACGTTTGTGGGCGCGGTCGAGCCACAGAAGTGACCCAGCAGACGGCCTGTTAGCCTCCGCTCCCGCACCTGACGCATCAACACACACACGGTTAGTGTGTTAGACAGATATATCAAAATGTCGACAAAGGCTTATTATACAAGTAAATCAATATTTGCCGTATGTTAATGATTGATCTTGACAGGCGGGTCGTACCTCCAGATAGTCGCCGTTGCAGTGCTCGGTCGGCGCAATGTCGAAGCTGCGGAAGCTCAGGTGGATGCCGTTGCCGGGGGCGGTGCTGATCCGCCACCAGCAGTCGACGTCGCTCGGGTAGCTTCCTGGGTAGCTGGGTGAAGCGAGCATACCGGTCTCCGACCGCAGGGTTCCACCGCAGCCTGGGGCGACATGGCAGGGTAACAGGGTCAGGCAGTGTTGGAACTGAGGGGTTGTCGGGCTCGCTGGCAGGCGACACACTGAGGCGAGACATGGCAGAGACCAGAGGCAGGCAGGGGAAGAACTGCGAGACGTCCAATCGGCTGACAGGCGTCAGATGATGTTTGTCTTTGTGTGTGTATGTTTTTGTTCGATCGTCACCATTACCATACACAGTCTCATAGGTAGATGCAGTTTGGTGTATTCGGTGCGCTTCAACTAGTTTAGTTTTCGTTACATATACTTTGAAATATAAAACGAAGCTATCATTATATAATCTACGAACAATATGTACCAATTTCTTTGTTTTAAGGACGCTGGCAAACATGCCTCAACTTCTGTGCATTTAAGAACATTGGCTGATTAAACCACGCTATGATAAGGAGCCTGTGTGCAGTGTGGGCGTTGGACAACATGCCCCTGGTGCAGTATACCTGCATGGTGCCCGATACCTGTGTGGACATCAGACAGCATCAGCCTCACGCCATACCTGTGGAGACGTTGTTAAAGGTGGCGCTGAACCTAACGCCGACCCCCGACAACACCTGCAGCCGCAGCTGGAGGGCGCTGCCCCGGGAGGTGATTGCCGGCGGCACCTGGGAGCCGGCGCAGTACCGGTGCACCAGCGGACCGGCGCCGCCCTGGCCGCTGCCCTCGCGGACCTCCAGGAAGTCCAGCGAGCAGTTGACAGACGGCAGCTGGCTG